>JAASLG010000800.1:0-11218 GCA_013365235.1 Cercospora sesami
ACTTTTTCTTCTTCGTGCGGCGCATGATCTAATTCAGTTTCCCAAACGTTGCTCGTTCGTCTATCCCCATGATAGAACGTGTGTCCGATCGTGCACAGAGCAAACTCATTGCAAACTCGGCGCTTCAGCCAATTCCGACTCGACAGCCATTTTCCAAGTGGTCCTGTTGGCGTGCTGGACGTTGAACATCCTCCTTTTCTGTATCTATGCCCTTTTGCAGAACAGCTCGAAAGCTTTCTGACCCGCGGTAGTCGTCGTCCCCGGACTTCTTGCCGGTTTGCATACTCGTGAAGACAATTTCGGACAAGCCTCTAAAATCTGCACGCATAAGACCTCAAGAAGAGAGCCAGTATGTCGCGTCTCAATGTCGTTGCGCTGATCTCTGGCGGTAAGGACTCATTCTTTTCTATTCTGCACTGCCAAGCGAACGGCCACAAAGTCGTCGCTCTTGCCAACTTGCACCCCAAGTCTCAGGATGAAGAAGACTTGGACAGCTTCATGTATCAGACGATCGGTCACGCCATAATACCGCTGTACGAGCAAGCTCTCGGTCTACCATTATATCGTCAGGAAATCTGCGGAACTGCCGCAGTGCAAGATCGCGACTACCATCACAGCAATACCGAAGACGAGACCGAATCTTTGTTACCTCTACTGCGGAAAGTACTCGTCGCGCATCCGGAAGTCAATGCGGTGAGCACCGGCGCCATCATGTCGGACTATCAACGTACTAGAGTTGAGTCCGTTGCCCTAAGGCTTGGTCTCACGCCCCTTTCATATCTCTGGCAATGGCCTACACTACCTCCACAAACGCAAACGTCGCTGCTGGAAGACATGGCAGCAGTTGGGCAAGATTCCCGTATCATCAAGGTGGCCTCTGGGGGACTCGATGAGACCTTTTTGTGGCAGAATGTGGCAGACGCACGCACAAGACTTCGCCTAAGCAAAGCCGCTGAACGATTTGGTACTCCGGGCGATGGCGCAGTCTTGGGAGAAGGTGGAGAATTCGAGACTCTCGCCATATCGGGTCCTGCGCCTCTGTGGAAGGGCAGGATAGTGGTCGCTCCCGAGAATATCAGGAATGTGCCTGGTGAAGCGGGCAGTGCTTCAGTCAGATTGACAGAGGCTGCTGCCGTGCTGCACGCTGACCAAGAAAGCGAACCTTCGTCGAATACTTCAGCACGCATACCGACTTTGCTTGAGGCCAGATTTGAGTCCATCCTGCAGGCACTTCGAAAAAGGTCCTCCTTCGAAGTGGATGCCGGTGCCCTCGTTTTCTGTCAGACATCAGCTTCCGGTGCAGCACACAGCGATACGCCAGATCCCGACGTGCAAGTACTGGCCGACATCACTGGCGAAGGCACCACTGCAGCTGCACAGACGCAAGCCATCATGAATCAAGTGGTTGCTACACTGGCTCGAAAGAGCTTCACCATCGCAGACATCGTCAACGTTACGATAGTGCTCCGGAACATGGACGACTTCACTTCGGTCAATCCAGTCTACGGCAGCTATTTCAGCAAGCCTAACCCACCTGCGCGAGTTACGGTTGCCTGTGGAGATGTGCTTCCTGAGAACGCACTCCTCGCGATATCAGTAGTAGTGGAGTCTGGCAAAAGAGACGGCTTACATGTACAATCTCGCTCCTACTGGGCGCCTGCGAACATTGGTCCATACTCGCAGTCCATCAAGCTAAGTGCACCAGGCCGGCAGAAGACTTACATTGCGGGACAGATTCCGCTAATCCCAGCAAGTATGCAATTACCTGATCACTCATCAGAGGGCGAAAGCCACGACTTCATCCTGCAAAGTGTACTTGCTCTGCAACATCTCGACCGCATTGGCAGAATCATGAAAGTCGGTCAATGGGCTTATTGCATCGCCTTTATTGCCTCAAATGGTGTTGAGCAGGCGGTGCTGAACAGGCGTGCTGACATGGCTCGCAACACATGGAAGGAATATCACACTCCACAATCTTTACCTACTCCAGGTGGTGAGCCCGAAGATGACGACGACTTTGATGTCTGGGATCAGCAACATGGCTCACGTAGAGGCGAGTGGCAAACAAACTCATCATCCTCGAGGCACGAGGAAATTACTCGCGATGAATCCAGCAAGTGCGTGCCTCTATTGGCAGTCGTCGCGGCCAGTGCGCTTCCTCGAGGCGCAGATATAGAGTGGGTTGGGTTCGGCGATAGCACGACCACGACAGACAGTGCCACACCAGTGCACTTCGCCAGTGTGCTGAAAGCCTTCGAGCATCGAATCCTGCCGTTGGTAAGCGCTAGTGATCCTCTCACTGTTAGCTAATATACAGGACCCGAACGAAGAGAGACTCGCTTGCTCCGCATTGGGCAATGCGTTTTGTCAGGTTCAGATGCGTGCTGCCTCGTGCCGCCGAGAGCTGAGGAGGATGTCCCCACCTCTCGACACTTCCCCGCTCTTGAATTGCCACCTTTGCTATGGCACTAAGGCTGAAGAGGCGACCCGCGTTGCGAAGTCGTGCCACATTACTCGAAACCTCCGACTCGAAATTGTGGCAAGCTGTTGCTCCAATGCAAGGCACGAGATGCCATGATCTCAATTGCGGGCTGGGCAAGCGGCGAAGTGAGCTACGGGCATGCAGCGCGTGCTCATGCCGATCCTGCAGCTTCCAGCCAATACTAGCCACTGTTTTGGCAGACACCATCTACCGCAGGCGTCCAAGAGCTTGCACAGCATGCGCGGCGGGTCGCCCTGCACGAGTCTCCATTACACAGTCCGAGGCTAGTGCTCCGCTCATCTTCAAGCTCTCAGGACAGCCGCAGGTACAGTAGAAGGTAGGCTATAGTGAAGCGGCAGCCCACTTTCGAACCTCGCGTCCCATTTCCTGTCTCTCCCACATCCTTTGCTCTGAACATGGCACCCGACCTCAACGCAGTCGCCGCAGGCGAGACATTCGACTACTCACAGCCTGGGTCGTCTGGCTACCATGTCAATCAAGAAATCACATACAGTACGAAGTCCCGGCAAATCGAAATCTCGGTAACCACTGACAGTCCAAAGATGACCCCAACAACCGCAAATTGCGGGTGCTAACAATCGGCGCCGGTGTCACTGGTATCTTGATGGCATATCGTATCCAGAAAGACGTGGCAAATGTCGAGCATATTATCTACGAAAAGAATGAAGACATTGGTGGCACTTGGCTTGAGAACAGGTATAGCCAGCAAGTTCAGGCACACGAGCAGGCGCTGAACTTTGCACAGATATCCTGGTTGTGCTTGTGATATCCCATCTCATGCATACACCTACCAATTTGCATTAAACCCGGACTGGCCACGATTCTTTTCTTACTCTCCAGATATCTGGAAATATTTGGACAAGGTTTGCAACACTTTTGATCTGCGCAAGTATATGACATTCAACACTGAGGTCATCGGGACGTACTGGAATGAAGAGAAGGGCGAGTGGACTGTGAAGCTTCGACAGACAGCACCGGGACAAGAGCCAAGAGAGTTCGAGGATACTTGCCACCTACTCCTGCACGGCACTGGAATCTTGAACAACTTCAAGTGGCCGGATATTCCGGGTCTCAAGGATAAATTCAGAGGAAGAGTCGTGCATACTGCTCGATGGCCAAAGGAATATCAGACCGAAGAGTGGAAGAACGATAGAGTGGCCGTGATTGGATCGGGAGCGAGTTCGATCCAGACAGTGCCGACTATGCAACCTCATACGAAGCACATTGATGTATTCGTTCGGACGGGGTGAGTGACCAGTTCTCCAGACTTCTTAGATTGCCTACTGACCTCGATTTAGTGTCTGGTTCGTTCAGATCGCCAACAACTATGGCCAAAACAAGGAATACGATCCCGCCGAACGCGACGAATTCCGCCACAACCCCAAAGCCCTCGTCGCCCACGCTAAAGATATCGAAGATCAAGTCAATGGTCTCTGGGGAGCGTTCTACTCTGATACAGAGGCGCAAAAGCAAGGACAGCAGATGTTCCGTGAACGTATGGCGGAATTCATCAAGGACAAGAGGTTGCTAGAGGGCTTCACACCCAATTTTGGAGTTGGGTGTAGAAGAATCACCCCTGGCGATCCATACATGTTGGCGATCCAAGAGGAAAATGTAGATGTGCATTTTACCGCCGTGAAGAGCTGTACGGAAGATGGCGTTGTGGGTGAAGATGGTGTAGAGAGAAAAGTTGACACTGTTGTTTGTGCTACAGGTAAGTGTGACGATGCAGAGAGCACATGGGAGACGTACTGATCTCTGGTTTGAAGGCTTCGATGTCTCTTACAAGCCACGCTTTCCCATTGTCGGAAGGGGCGGAATTGACCTCAAGGTATGCTTGGCTCAGCCCGCTCACCTGCGCGATAATGCGTTGACAACGACCACAGGAAAAATGGAAAGTATGCCCTGAGTCTTACCTTGGCCTCGGTATCGCGGATTTCCCCAATTTCATCACTTTTATCGGCCCAACCTGGCCAGTCGAGAATGGTGAGGGCCACTTCCGCGACTCCTGTAGCTTCGCTTACTGACATGATCAATGACAGGCTCCGTGATGGGACCTCTTCACTCCGTCTCCGACTACGCCATCAGCATCATCAAGAAGATGCAGAACGAGAACATCCACTCCTGGGTCCCCAAACAAGACATCACCGACTCCTTCAATGCACACGTTCAAGAATGGATCAAGCACACTGTGTGGAAAGAAGATTGCCGATCCTGGTACAAGAATAACGAGACCGGCCGCGTCAATGCCGTGTGGCCCGGATCTTCGATGCACTACCAGCAGGTCATCGAGAAGCCGCGATACGAGGACTTTGAGATTAGGTACCACGATAAAAATCCCTGGGCTCATTTGGGTATGGGTTGGACGCCAGAGAACCGGTTGGGTGCGGAGAAGGCGGACTGCAGTCCGTATCTGAACCTGAATCACATTGATCCGAAGTGGTATGTGGCGAATGGGGGTGACGGAGACGTGTTGCTGAAGCAGGTCAATGAGTACAATACGAAGAAGCAGCTGTAGAGGCGCGCGAGGGCGATGTAGAATGCCACCTCCGGCGACTTCGAAGCGTGATTGGTGAGCTAGAGAGATACAACACGGATGTAGACAGTGATGTATGGTGAGTCAAGTTTGAGTCACTTTGATTGACTCCTTGACATCGTGACAGTGACAATTGAGTGGAGTGAGGCCTCAGGCATCACGAGCAATCTCTTGGCAAACGTGGGGCTAACACTTTCTCAATTCGCGACTTCCAAACGCCAAAGTTCGGGCGGCAGCGAGCAGCACAGGACCACGACATCACACGGCCGCCACCTGCTCGTCCAGCGCTTTCACTGGAAAGCGCACGCACATCAATACCGCAATCATGGCGCCGTCTTTCGAGAATCTCGATCCGGAGACGGAGTACGAGGTCGACGATGAGGAGATCGACTTCTCTGATTTGCGCGAGAAATTTGAGACGGTGATGGAGGAGGGCCTCGACACTTTTATTGTCATCGACGGCCTGCCAAAGGTCCCGGAAGCCAGCAAGGACAAGCTGATCAAGTTCTTGTTGCGCAGCTTGACCAAGGTCGGCAAGACGAAGGAGGAGAATGTGTTCATGCCCCTCAGCGGCGAGACTGGCCAGACAGAGGGATTCGCTTTCGTCGAGTATGAGACTCCAGCACAAGCCGCTGCCGCAGTCAAGGCGCTTCACGCGCAGCCGCTCGACAAGAAGCACACCATGGCTGTCAACAAGCTCACCGATATCGAGCGATTCGGTCGCGAGGGAAGAATTGACGAGACATACAAGGCACCAGAGATCGCGCCGTTCGAAGAGAAAGAGCATTTGCGATGGTGGTTGGGAGATGCAGATGGCAGAGACCAGTTCGTCATGTACCGCGGTGATAATGTGGGCGTGTTCTGGAACGAGAGGGAAGCTGCACCTGAACAGATCGTGGATCGCCAGCACTGGACAGAGTCATTTGTGCAGTGGTCACCAAAGGGCACATACTTGACATCGATGCACGCGCAAGGTGTTCAGCTGTGGGGCGGTCCGCAGTGGTCGAGGCAAAAGCGATTTATGCACCCAGGCGTCAACCTTGTCGACTTTTCGCCAAATGAGAAGTATGTCACAACGTGGTCGCACCGCCCCATGGTTGTCGATGAGGGCAACCCTATCCTCTCGCTCGAGGAGGATGGCAAGAACTACATCATCTGGGACGTCGCAACCGGCAAGCCTCTTCGATCCTTCGTTACGCTCGACCTGCCTAGCCCTGGCCTCGATCCTGAAGGCAACCCGATCAAGCAAAAGATTCAGTGGCCAGCTTTCAAGTGGTCTGCCGATTCGAAATACGTTGCACGAATGACACCCAACCAGAGCATTTCCGTCTACGAACTTCCCAGCATGCGACTGATGGACAAGGTGAGCGTGAAGATCGAAGGAGTACAGGACTTTGAGTGGTGCCCGGCGAATCCAAAGCGCATCGAGCACAAGGACTACGAGCAACTATTCGCGTACTGGACACCTGAGATGGGCTCGAACCCGGCCAAGGTCGGTATCATGTCCATCCCATCAAAAGAGATTGTCCGAACTCGAAACTTGTTCAACGTTAGCGACGCGAAGCTCCACTGGCAATCCGACTCGAAATTCCTCTGCTGCAAGGTGGATCGACACAGCAAGTCGAAGAAGTCGCTCGCCACCAACCTTGAAATCTTCCGGGTACAAGAAAAGGGCGTGCCCGTCGAAGTTGTCGACAGCTTGAAGGACACCGTCATCAACTTCGCGTGGGAGCCGAAGGGTGATCGTTTCGTCCTCATAACTGCTGGCGAGGTGCCCGCCGGTGCTGCCATCCCTCCGAAGACTTCCGTCTCCTTCTTCGCTCCTGAGAAGGCCAAGGGTAACGCCGTTGGCAACTTCAAGCTCATTCGTACCGTCGACAAGAAGAACAACAACGCCATTCACTGGTCACCGAACGGCCGATTCTGCATCGTTGCCACAGTTTTGAACCAACAGAGCTTCGACCTGGACTTCTGGGACTTCGACTTTGAAGGTGAAAAGGACGAGAAGGAGAAGGATCTCACCGCCAACCTCCAGCTCATGAACACAGCCGACCACTACGGAATCACAGATATCGAGTGGGACCCCAGCGGAAGATTTGTCGCGACCAGCGCATCAGTATGGAAACACCGCATGGAGAACGGCTACCATCTCTACTCCTTCGCTGGTCAACTTCTTCGTGAGGAGCCTGTTGAAGGCTTCAAGCAGTTCACATGGCGACCACGCCCTGAGCGCCTGCTCAGCAAGGAGGAGATGAAGGAGATTCGCAAGAACCTCCGCGAGTACTCTAAGACATTCGAAGAGCAGGATCAGGCCAAGAAGAGTTCTGCTGACAAGGAGGTCATTGAGAACCGTCGCCGACAACTCGAGGAATGGCTCGCTTGGCGCGAGCGTACTAAGGAGGAGCTTCTCGAGGAGAGACAAGACATGGGTCTGCCTGAGATCTCGCCCGAGCAACAGGCGTTGGTTGTGGAGGATAATGAAGGAGACAGCAAGGTCGTGGAGGAGATCTTTGAGGAGATCCTGGAGGAGACGGAGGAGATTGTGGAGTAGGCTGTCTAGAACGAGGATAAAAGTGTGGTCTATCGTTCGAAGGACTACGAGTTGTATACGCATGGTCAAGGGATGTGCTCAGCGATTCGTAACGTGGAATGAGGTGTTTGATAGACGTTCTTGCCGTATGGAGCAGCTCAAAAGCTCGATTGATGCGAATATCTCCACCTCCTGCTGCGTGTTGATTGTATGGTCGTCGAGAACCTCGAGTATTACGGTTTTTCTTTGACCGTCGAGGCATCACATTGCTCAAGCTACTCAGGATCTCCAGAAGCTGGTGCACCCTTCCAATTGTGAAGCAATATTGTGGCGGTGCCCACTAGCCACTGTGGCGTCTTAGCTCCAGACGCCAACGTGCATCAGCGACACGTTCTCGTGTTTCGAGCTCGACCACGAGTGTAGCAGCAACCTGCTTCCTGGCGCACTCAAGC
This sequence comes from Cercospora sesami, assembly GCA_013365235.1. NCBI lineage: Eukaryota > Fungi > Ascomycota > Dothideomycetes > Mycosphaerellales > Mycosphaerellaceae > Cercospora > Cercospora sesami. The sequence goes on from JAASLG010000800.1 coordinate 8,022, forward strand.
TGCTGCAGTCGCCAGCGACAATAGGTTGCGACTATGAAGGTGTAGGTATTGCACTGGACATCCACGTGGAGATCCATGCTAAAGGAGGCACACAGCACATCCAGGAACTTTCGCCGCGATGCGCTCGAACGACTCGCGAAGCTCTCCGCCGAGGCCGCCGGGACACAAGATGACGGGCAAGACTTACAACGACTGTGCGCACTGAGCAATGCAGGCAACGAGGGGTATCAGAATGGGGGAACAACCGCCGGCAAAGCACATCAAGTCTCCTCAATTCCCATCCGGGTAAAGGAGTTGGAGGTGTTAGTAGCACTGTGCAAGGCAGCGCCGCTGGTTCAGACCACAAAGGATGCTGAGGCTCTGCTGCGCCAACTGTCTCCGTACGTGGCAGAAGCGCATCGGCAGGCCTTTGGTCCGACCTCTCTTCATCAGCGCTTGCCCCCCTGGGAGACACTGTCCTACGACTTGACCACAGCTGTACTGGCCCTGGGGCTCAACCATCCTTCACTTCGCACCGAGACCTGGACTATCGTTGAAGGTGCGATCGAAGAGGTGACAAAAGCTGCCGAGGACACTGCCTGGCTCAAGCCGCTGCCAGAAGGAGAGACCGAGTATGAAATCACAGATGACACTCTTCGGGTGGTGAGGATCAGCGTGGCATTGCTTGGATTCTTCAATGGTATCGCAGACTACGTGAAAGTATGGTCTCCAGAGCAGCGCATCAGTCTGCTCCCCCAATTGAGGAAGGTTCTGTCTGAGAAATTCATGGTCTCTTTGGAAGGCGCTCTCTCAGCGATCCGGAATACATCGACGAGAAACCGGGCCGCTCTTCAATGGAAGCGCTGGGACAGTCAATATGCAACGCAAGGCCGACCTCTCGGTGCCATGCTGGTTCAGCAGGCCTTCATGCGCGTTGTTGAGGAAAGCACGCTGGAGCTGCTGCCAGTCATTGAGCCGCTCACCTCGACCGAGCTACTGGACACTCTTCTACGCCAAGGCCCACGCCGGTACCAAAGTCAGATGCATTCAGCGAGTGGACTTGTTAGCAGTCTCACCGACCTTGTCACGAGCGAGATCAGATCTTTGGACGACGAGGCGGACTACCTCAAACTTGGTTCTATTTGGCAGCAGAAGCAAGCACGAGAAGTCAAAGCGAGCGCCTTGCGCAGTTTCCTCTGCTGCTGCATACTGAATGGAAATACGCCAAACGATGATGTACTTCTCGATTGGCTGAATGCGATCACTGCCGACCCAGATCAGATGATGGACGAAGACCTGGCCAAGACAGTACTCAAATCGATGGCAGTCCTTGCGACTCTTTCTGAAACTGTGGCGACGACGTTGACGCGATCTTTGCCTCGACTGATTGTCAACGGAAGAATGACCCCGACGACTTCGGCCGTTGCTTGTGAGTGTCTCGCACGTGTCTTGAAGCCACTCTCGCAGGACATCGTCATCAGTACCCTGTACAGCCTAGGCAACGTCCTCAGTGTAGATGCAGACGGACAAACGAACAACAAATCTACCATCTTCGACAGTAGCTTCAGTGTACACCAAAATGGATTCACATCGCATCCTGGCGCGGGGAGCTCGATTTCCCTCGTGCTCAGCGACGAAGAAGACACCGCAACAGCTTATGGCACAGTGGTCCAAGCGGTGGTGGCCATTGCCGTGGCTCGCAGCGAGGCGCAGCTCACCGCTCTGGTCTCTTCAATGCTACTGCAGAAAATAAACAAGATCAGCGCGGTTGTCGACGCCCGCATTATCATCGAGACGGCAGCGCTTGGTCTGTCTGGCGGTGTTACAGAGCTGAAAGGCCTATTGCGCTTCTACTCCAAAGTCAACGTCGAAGCTCTTGCCCAGAATAATTCCCTTCTCAGCTCCGCCGTACTCGAAGCCCGCAGTCGCATTTCAACACACGTCAAGAGGGATACGCCATTTTTCGAAGTCTATGTTCGCCACCTACTAGCACAATTCGTCAGCACTGGCGAGCCTTCAGGAGGCAAAAGCGTCGACACCTCTTCAGTGCAAAAGGTCATCGCTTCTTTGCTCCATCCACTGGCATTGCTGGTATCGCACGACACGCAGACAACACCTGTCTTCGAAGAGGAGGATGAAGTGCGTGCGTTGGGGCGAGACGCGTGGTTCAACGTTGTCGTGCACGGCTACACTCTCAACTCGCAACACGTCAAGGATCATGTAAATGATTTGCAAACGATTGCCCTTTACAGTCTGCCGTTGGTGGATGAGGCTAGGGTGGACATGCCTGATAGCGGGATCGACCTCGACCCAGTCCTACGAAGAGGAAAGAGCGATGGAGCACTCGATGCGCAGCGTCATGCTTTGAAGACTGCCTTGCCTCAATGCGAGACTGAACTTCGAAACTTGAATTATCAAGAGTGTGTTTTCCTCAACGCGGCCCTGCTGGTTTCCACCCTTCGTGCTCGTGGAGGAGATTGTACTGCCGCGCAGCCATACTTTCTCGAAAGTCGAGTCAAAAGCGGGCCGCTCAATAACTGCATGCTTGCGGTGTCCAGCAGCAACGTTGAGACTTATCTACAAGAAGCTTTGCGTGGCAAGCGTCAAGACTTTGCGGCACCTCAAGTGGCGGTTCAGCTGGCCGCTTTCTTCGAAGGCTGCTGTCACCGCATTGCTAAAGTGCAAGTGGCTGCTGTCGCTGCTTGTGATCGAATCATCAACCAAATTCCTTCTGCACTATGCCAGAAGTCCTCATTATTTGCCTTGCTGGAGATACTCACGCTGATGTGGAAAGCATGTCTCGATACAGAAACGGATGAATACTCGTTCAAAACCCGGTACACCTCGGACAAGACCAATGTCTCTATCCAGCTCTCCGATGATGCTCAGTTCCGTCAAACGACGCTCTCATCGTTCTACCAGAAATGCAAGGCATGGGTCACACGTGCCATTCGTGTCGCACCTCTCGATGTTAAAGGCATTCTCCAAGCGTATCTCGAAGACTATGAGGACGACGGTGCGTACGGTCACATCGCACTTGGCCGATCATTTGCTGTCGAAATGGGCGAGCTCATCCCTGCGAGTGATCAGCGCTTGACGAGTCTGGACAGCCAGCGGACTGTGGGAATAAATACCGCCTCCGACTTCATTGCACAATACACAACACGTCAGCAGTATCGTCAGATCGACAACAAACTTGACTTCGACACCGAATGGGC
>JAASLG010000803.1:0-10920 GCA_013365235.1 Cercospora sesami
CTGTCGCGAGCAGAAGAACATTGAGACTGCTGTACCATAGTGTGAGCGCTGCGGCGCGGAGGAGTGCACAAAGGATCAAAAGCGGAATGGCCGCCACATCGGATTACGCTCAGGTTACATTGCAACACCTGCGATTATCACGATGTTGAATGCAATGCACATGATATGCTGGTGCCTGACCTGAAACTTGCCGTGCCTGAACTATCTTTGTCTGCGCCCAAAAGCGGCGGCGTTGCAACTCAGCCACTCCTCGAACGTCGACACGATCGCCTGCGACAGATCGCTCCCTGATCGGCGCCGTAGCTCTCCACCAACATTTCCCACCTCACTTCCTCCTTGTGCCCTCTTCCTGTTTCGTACATTTCCTCCTGCACACCCACACCGCAATCATGCCCTTCGGCTTAAGCAAAAAGGACAAGGAGAAGGACGGCGATCTCGAAGCCAAGAAGTCGTCCCTCTTTGGCGGGCGCTCCAAGGGCAAATCGAGTTCGCCTGCTCCCGCTTCCAACAACCCCTACGCCGTCCCACCAGCTGGCAACGATCCGTATGCGAAGAGTGGCGGCAACCCCTACGCCAACCAGAACAGCAATGACCCATACGCGAAAAGCGTGAATTCGACACAGCCACCGACCAGTTCATTCGGCAACCTCAGTCTAAGCAGCGAGCAAAGTGCACCGCCTGCTTATGGCAACAGCGGCAACGGACCTGCACCCAATCGCTATGACAAGAGTCCCGTGCCGCCTGGCGGGTACGGAGGAGGGCCTTCGCAACAACGATTTGGAGGATCAGGCAACTCTTACGGACAAGTGGGAGGATATGGCAGCGATCCATATGGCAATGGACAACCCGCGCAGTCGCGTTATGGCTCTGGTGGATATGGTGGGCTAGGCAGGACCAGGAGCAATGAGACCATGGACACACAGGCAGGCCGTGACGCCCTCTTCGGCGATGCTGCCAACAGGGCACAGAGCAGACCAGCGGACTCAGCAGAGCCACAAGGCGGCGACAACAGCTACAACAACACAGGCGGATATGGTTCGAACGATATGCCTGATGGCTACGGGTCTGGACCGCCACGTGAGCTCACTGCGGAAGAGCAAGAAGAGGAGGACGTCAATGCGACGAAACAGCAGATCCGGTTCATCAAGCAGCAAGACGTGGCATCCACTCGTAATGCACGCCGCATTGCTGAGCAGGCGGAACAGACAGGCCGTGAGACTCTGGCCCGACTAGGTGCACAAGGAGAACGTATCCATAATACGGAACGCAACCTCGACATGGCCTCCAACCAGAATCGTCTTGCAGAGGAGAAAGCTCGTGAGCTCAAGACCTTGAACAGAAGCATGTTTGCAGTTCACGTTGCAAATCCATTCACAGCCAAGAAGCGAGAAGAGGCAGCAAATGCCATTGCTCTGGAGAAGCATCAAGCTGAGAGACGACAAGCCGATGCCACGCGGGCAGAGGCATACAGCACCCAGGCGAGACACCAGGCTCAGCAGCGAGATCTGAATGGCAACGTGGTCAGGACTAACAACCAGAAGAGTCTTGCAGACCGCGCCAAATATCAGTTTGAGGCTGATAGTGAGGATGACGAGATGGAGAACGAAATTGAAGACAACTTGTGAGTAATTATCCTATTTACACGCAAGAAACCTGCATACTGACTTTCCCAGGGACGCCATCCATCGCGGTGCCCGAACGCTTAACCAGCTGGGCCAGGCCATGGGCAACGAGATTGACTCGCAGAACAAGCACATCGATCGTATCATTGGAAAGACGGATAAGGTGGATGACCAGATTGCTGTCAACAGAGCGCGCCTGGATCGTATCAGCAAGAAAGGATAGATGGGCAGTAGCGAGCTGATTGTGAACTTAAGAGCAGTAGGCATTCCTATGCCCCCACCAGGCTGACAGTGGCGCCACTTGAGGATAAGAGATAAAATTGAATTATTCGCGGTGCCAAACAAGCACTTTCTGCTCAATCCACAATTCCTATGCCGCAGCATTTGAAGAAGCACAAAATTGTATCTTCACATTGAGAGGAGCGGAGTGCTCTCCGCACCCTTGCACCCCGCTGCTACGTCAGAGCAATGCATCACGAGTCAACTTGATGCGAATTGTGAGGCTGGACAACTCGACTTCACTTGAACTTTCCTTTGTCTGCAGCGATAGCGTGCTCCACCACCCCTTCTCGAAAAGCGCTGGGTAAAAAGCCGAAACGACTTCCGTGACTGTTTGCTCAACACTGCACCCTGGCACGCAACCAGCTTCCTGCGTCCTGGTAGCTGCTCGAATGCGACTCATATCGACACGACCCTCGATGAAGCCGTGAGACGATTCCGCCGCGCTCACGATGCCTCCTCGCTACTTCAAAAACGATGCGCCGCCTGCGCGACGAGGTTGGTTGCCCAGGCTCATAGTGCGAAATGCACCCGCTGACCTGTTGCTGCAGATCCTCACCGCCAGCTCGAAGCCTCCCTCACACGCCTGGTAACCGAACATCCTCCTGCCAGCATCAAACCCGGCGGAGGGCTCTTCAAGGGCCCTGTGTCCGTCGCCTATGCCTTGCTCGTTTTGCAAGGCATGTACCCGGACTTCGAAATCGAGGGCCATCCACTCGGTGTCTGGAGTGCTGCCTACCTGAAACATGCGCAAGATCATTTCGCTACGTATCCCGGACCTTCAATTGGCAAATGTGGCATAACGGACGATATTCTCGCACTCCTTGCGATTGGGGCTGCGAGCTCGAAAGATGCGGATATGGCTTCCAATCTTTGCGACTACAGCGCAGAGGCACTAGAAGAAGGAACTGAGAATGAGCTGCTATATGGGCGTGCAGGATACCTTTATCTCCTTCGTCTGATCAAGGCGAGCTTTATGGATGATGAGAAGACGTTGCAGCTCATCACGGACACGCAAGACGATGTTGTGGATGCGATACTAGATTCTCCGAGACCTTGGAAGTGGCATGGAAAGGCATACATTGGAGCTGTGCATGGCACAATGGGAATCATCACACAGGTCGTGTTGACGAATCCACAGAAATACGCCCCAAAACTGGAAGCTGAGCTGGCAGTGCTACTCACTTACCAGTATGATTCTGGGAACTTCCCCAGCAGCGTGCCACCTGAGCGAGATCGTCTTGTGCAGTTCTGCCATGGAGCGCCAGGCGTCATTGCTAGTTTGGAATCGATCAAGGAGTACTTCCCAAATCTGAAGGATCGCATCGAGAAGGCCATCACGAAAGGCAGAGAGTGTATTCTCGAGCGCGGGCTTTTGACCAAGGAGCCTTGCTTGTGCCACGGCATCAGCGGCAACGCGATTGCGCTCGAAACCCAAGACTTTGAGCATTTTCTGACGTATACAACCGGGCACGAGATGAAGTCTATGGAGAAGGACGGTATGCTGGAAAAGTCCTCGGCACCGGAATCTCTGTTTCAAGGTGAAGCGGGAAGAGCGTGGACTTGGGCTGTCAGTGAGAAGAGCTTGCCAAAGAGAATCCTGGGCTACAATGACTTGTGATGCCTGAGCATCACGAATGATTCACGATCACGAAGCATCTGATGATTACGAATGGGTAATGATTGTCCTGGAGGGAAAAGGCGCACAACATCATTTGATGCTGCATCATGGCGCTAGTGGCTTTGCTCTGCAGTCCGCGACCAAAACGACAGTGAAGACGATACGCATAATGAATTCCGTCGAACGTTCAAGTTACTGCGTCATCGCGTCTGCCAATGCTTCAAGCTGTTCCACACTGACGATTTGGTAGCCGGCAATAATTTGGTCATCCTGACATGCATTCCTTGCCCTGTCCGCCGGTCTTGGCAACAGCACGACCTGGATTTGAGGACAAAGAGATGACGCCCAGAAAATGCCAAATGCGAACAGATGAGTGAGCTCAACTACAACAGCGTCAAGTGACTTTGCAAAATTTCCTCTCTGTATGCTGGTGTTGGAACAAACTTACTGCGCTTTCCCAACCGAAGTGTCGCCAACGCCCCAACTACCAATCAGCTAGCCACAGATTTGCCAATTGGAATGTTGGCCCATGCAGAATCAAGCAATAGCGGTCTACCAACACGTTGATTCTTGGAAAGCTTCGAAATTATCGAGGGGGTGAATGGTCAGACGTACTTCCACCATTCACCGTTTCGCCTCTACAATCTCATGATTTGTTGAAATTTTCAGTTTTCTTACGAGTGAAGGTGCTACAGATTCCTTCCTGCTTGGCACTTGCCGAGTCGGGACCTGGACCTTCTCAGTTGCAAGCAAGAACCCGGACCTTGCTGATCACAAACTAAGGTGATTGCACTTTGGACTTCCATCTTTCAATTCTTTACAACAGAGAACAAAGCAAGCAAGAAACATCGGCTGCATCAAAACGCCAAGCATTCAGCACTGCACTATCAGCAAGACCAGCTTCAAACATCGACTTTCCGCCATCGAGGAACTCTTCAAATGCTTTGAACACACCTCAGTGCGACTACAATTATGGCCTCACTGGCCAGCACTCCAACTTCGACTGCCCCAACATCAGCGGTCAGCTCGCCGGAGATCAAAATCACCGATGATCATGGCAGGGGGACCGCGGTGCATCTACCCGACCCGATGACAGACGATACATTGAGCACACCGCGATCCCGATCCATCACTATCGAGCTTCCCGAACAGGAGAGGAAAGCGCATCTGGGCGTCAGACCTTTACCCGTGAGAGCCGCAAGCTCGGAAGCGACATTGACACCTGTTGCCACGGTGAAGCCTGCACCAGCTACACTTCAACCGGAACAACCTGCCACCAATGGGAAGCCGAAGACCAAACAGTTGGCTCGAACGGCTTCCAGTCATGGCTCTCTACGGATGTCACTCAAGACTATGGCGAGTGCTGGTCTCCTGGCTCCCAAGAAGAAGACTGCTGCTGAGAGTGGCAAGTCTTCAGTCGCGGATAGTGGCACGGCGAGTCCGAACCGCGTTGATACACCAGAAGTCAAGACCATATTCGCCAAAAAGACGTGTCCGGATCTCGATGCCGTCAGCCGCGCTTTGGAGTCGTTGAAAGCTCAAGCCCGGGAACCAGAAGATCCTCTAGTCGTAAACCTCAGGTCCTTGGAGAAGAAGATCCAAGGCGCTCGTGAAGATTGCGCGAAGCTCTTAACTCGAGCCATGCAAGCGCGAGACCAGGGAAGATACGAGATGTGCCGAGCACTCTGCATTCAGATCGTGCACAACCAACATTCAAAAGTGGAAACGAAAGTGTACGCGTACAACATCCTTTCCACGCAAGCTTCACCAGGACAAGTCATGAATTTTCTCGATGACGCTGCGAAGTTGGTAAAGCAGTGTGAGGAGGGCGAGGAGAAGGATAAATTGACTTCAGTGGTCGCTATGCTTCAGGAACGCGGGCTGGCCAAGGAAAACGAGCGAGAAGCTGCGAAGCAGGAGTCGAGTGGTAAAGTTAATGGGTTCTCTGAGGATAGAAAGATTCCGCCGGCGAAGAGGACCAGCGCAGGAAGCTCGCCATCGCCGAAGCCGGGTAATGGGACGATGACGCCCAAGTCGGAGAAGATCCTGAGCTGGGCTTCGCCGGGAAGGACGAAAGCTGCGTCCTAGGAGGCTTCGTTGGGAATGTAATCGTATGCGATCAAGCGGTATTGAGTGATTTGGTCGGCACCTCCTGCTAGGCCGCGGCAGAACGCGCCGCATGTGGAATCGGAACTCTCACTTTAGCAAGGCGTCTGGCGTTATTGATATCGACTTTTAGGCAGCTTAATGGGAAAGGCAAGCTGCTCTTGAGCATTAATCAAGTGCCACTCTCAGCGCGGTGCTCAATTTCTTCTCTTTCGCTTCGCTCTCGTGCTCTTCTCCTCCACTTCGAACACCTTGCTCTCCTCGTCATCCACATACTCCCGCTTGATCACCTTCTCCGTCTTCATCACTTTTCTCACCGCCTCCTCCCCATTCTCTCCCTCCTCTTCCTTCACCACACCCTCCTCCTTCTTCACCCCCACAACCCTTTCACTGAAAGCCTTCAAATTCGCCGTGAACAAAATCGACTGTGCCCAACCCGCCTCTTTCCCCCACAAGCTCCTAAACTTCGCTCCAATCGCATCATACGTGACCTTTGTCAAACTCGCATGCTTGCCCTTTCCAAATTTATAATCCCGTTGCGCGATTTGCCAGACATGAGTATCAACCGGTACAGCTTCTCCCCAGCCTAATCCCATAAGACATACGCAATCCGCGACCTTAGGCCCCACACCTTGCAGCGTCAAGAGTGCTTCGTGCGCAGCGCGATAGCCTTGACGACCTTCGGGGAGGAAAGGACCTGCTGGGGAGGGTGAGACGCCCAAGATGGGAGATTCAGGATTTCGTAATGAGTCGAGCCAGTTCGGGTCGTCTTTTTCAGTGATGAGCCGTGCTGTGGTCGCGATATATTTTGCTCTGTAGCCGAAGCCAAGGTTTCGGAGTGTTTGTTCTACGCCTGGGACGGAAAGGGCTTGCGGTGTGGGGAAGTCGTGGTAGGGTTCGTCGTCTAGGTGGCCGAGGAGAGGGCCATAGTTGGAGCAGAGTTTGTGTACCATTTGGGAGATGCGGATGATATTGTTATTGGAGGAACAAATGAAGCCTACGAGTGCTTCCCAGGCATCTTGTTTGAGGATCCGGATTCCTGTGAAAGCGGGCGCTCGGCGAGCGAAGTTCGCGTCGTTCGAAGACCATTCTTTGTACAGGTCTGTGAGATTAGGCTCTAGATTTAGGTAGTGCTTGATGAGGTCGAGTGTTTCTACCTCATCCTTCTCGCCACCTTCGGGCAAGCTTGGCGGGTTGGAAGAAGGCGGTGTTGGAGGCGCCTCAATCTTGATGTTTTGCGGCGAAGGTGGAATTGAGCGGTAGTACAAGTACTCTTTATCTTGGTGTAGAGACAGGATGCGATTGTGCAGGGCGATGGACCAGACGCCAAGATCGTTCTTGCGCCATCGAAAGGACTGGCCGCAGCGAAGTGTGGTGTTGATACAAAGTTCAGAGAGCGAAATTGGCAGCTTCTGCCATTCGGCGAGGTTGAGTGCGCCCATCTTTTCGAGATTTTGTGGTTTTGCAGAGTCGTGTAGAGTGGTGTCGCGAAAAGACGCGAGGTCGACAGGGAGGAGCGCGTGGCGATTTAAGGTTGCTCAGGGTCTTCGAGGTGCAGATTGATTGGCCGTCATTTGCGCCCAGTAGCGGCAAGAACTCCGCAAGGTCTACAGCGCTGTGGTGGAAGGGTCTGGCCGAAGCTCTGTGTACTGATGAACACAAGACATATCATCTCGAGCTGGGACGCCGCCGTGTATCAAAAGAGTTAAAGGCAACTACAGAATTTCTATATACTGCACCGAAGCTTATCATAGTGTTCCCAATCCAACATCAAAACTTGAAGTCGTTTCAATCATTCATCGTCAAATTTCTTCCCACGCAGTGCGCCCATGTTAGGATGATCAGTGTAGATCTGGCCTATACTCCAGCCCGGGTTGAATCAAACAAAGCTCTCATCCGACGTCCTTGACCAGGTGTGAATTGAAAGAGGCACGAATCATAGCTGTAGTCCATGTAGTTGTTGATACTGTCGACTCCTGAAAAGCGCGGACACGAGTTCTTGTTGGTCGGGCATCCTGTTGTAGGTGTCGACTGGCGAGGTGTATCGCCGACGCGATCACCTTTCTCATCATTGCAATTTGCGCCTTCAAAGACATGGTACAAACCAAACCACTATGACTATGTCAGCATTCGGCATAACATTGCGGAAGGGGACAGTGGGTGGCTTACATGACCGACTTCGTGAACCGCTGTTAGTCCCATGTCGTAGTACTTCGCGGCTCCTCCGGGCATAGAGTCTGCAAGATTGATGCAGCCATCGAGCATTCGCATCTGCTTGGAGGGATCGCTTGTTGGAAAGTAGCAGAAACCAAGCAGTCCATCGCCTAGGTCCGACAAGAAGTACAGGTTGAGGTCTTGGTATCTGCCGCGTTGCAAAGCTTGCTTCATGTCTGTCTCTTCGCTGGATCCGGCTGAAGCTTTGGCCCAAGATTCGTCAACAGTGATATCGAAACCGACAAGCTCGAATGAGAAGCCAGTCCCCTTGAACGCGTCGTTCATGACGGAGATTTGATTCTGAACCATTGCATTGTTATATCGTCCTCGCTTGGATTGTGTTGAGACCACATGCACATATACCTCGACCACACGCGTGGCGCGATTTGTTGGTGTTTCATGATGGCCGCGGGAGAACTCGTCCAGTACGCGGCGTTGTGCAAGTGTAGGATTTGTAGCACAACGAGTATATTGGTCGGGTTCCTGTGATGGTGCGAAGCCTGTATGTGCAGTACTGTTTCCTGCCTCTAATGTGAGGTTCGTTCCGAGCTGTGGTGATCGTCGCCAATGAGCAGAAGTAAATGCTGTAAAGACAGAGAGTTGTATGAGTGTAGTCGACTTCATGTCAGCAAAGTGCGTCAGTGTCTGATCTACAATCGTGATGGAAGAAGAAGAGGCTGAAGAGGTCGCATCGGGCTGTTTAATACACATCTCGTACCTACACTGCCACCAGGCTGGCATGTTCGAAATGGCTATGGCATCGACCATCATGGCGGGAGTTCTAGATCAGTCGCCGTTGCGCTTCGGTTGCCCTCGCTGGTGGTTGGCCCAGCACCTTCCAGTGGTAGGTGCTGGCAGAAGACGACCCCTAAACCTGATCGACACAACACGTGCGCGGCAGATTGCTCGCGTGGCTATATGTACAGACGTTTGTCCACGAGAAGAGACTGCCGCTGCGCTGGGAGGCAAGGTGATTCGGTCGATTCTTGAGACATCGCTGGGTGGCAGCAAACGGTAGAAAACGGCCAGTCTGGACCCCGTTGTGGCAGGTTGTCATGGCACCATTGCGCGTCTTGGTTGGTAGGCATTGTAGATGTATGCCGCTCAAAATGCGATGGAATGGCAATATTGTTGTTGTCGATGCAGGATGTGGTCGAGAAGGTGGAAGCGCAAGAAGGCGAAGGAGGAAGACATGGGATACGGAACCGCCAAGCTTCAATACTGTATCATTGGCCCATGACTCTTGCCACGCTAACGTCTGTTCGTCCTTTCCAACCTCGTCCACCGGTGTCAGATTCCCAGCAACATCACCGCCCTGATCATGATTTTCGCCTGGAGTCGCAAACGTCGAGATGCTGCGGCAGCTCCAAATCCCGCCACTGAAGGCGTATCGATTTCCAGCTTACTCAACCTACCCGCAGAGATACGAATCCGGATCTTCGAACACTTAATTCAAGTAGCACCAGCGACTTCTATACCCCATCGTGCAGCCGCTCACGAGCAAGGCTACACAAGCGGAGTCGGACACGTAAATTTTGTGCAATATGGCACAACATGGCGATCCGTTACGATTGCAAAGCCACCTGGTTTCGCTCTCACAGGACCTGCCATCCTCCGGGCCTCAAAACTAATTCATAACGAAGTCATGGATCTACTCTACAGCAAATTGCTCTGGGTGATCAATATACAAGATCTTCGACCCAGCGCTCAAGTAATACCTGGATCAGATAGCCAAGGTCATGGCATTGTCGCTTCTCGTGAGAAGAAATCCATGTTTTTGCAATGGATTGATCATGTGCATGTCAGACAGCATATTCGGCCTGAGGAAAATTTGATACAGAAGGCGCAGACTTTACGGTCTCTTTTGGATTGTTTGAATATTCATCGGAAGTCTTTGCAGGTTACATTTCATTTCGATTCTATTCACTTGGTTAACGACCCGGAGTATCCGCGGGAGAAGAAGGCAGAGTATAACTGGAAGTTGTATGAGAACGAGTTGAGGAGTATGGATCTGGGTGCGACCCCGCACTTTCGAGTGAGCTCGTATTGGTTGGAGTCGGAAGGAGAGGAGAGGTTTGCGCAGTTGGCGGCGAGTGTTGGAGGGTTTGTACCTCGGCGGCTCGAGATGATCACGATTATTGAGCTAATTCGTGACAGGGAATTGAACAGCCGAAGCTACATATATTGGTAGGGTCGACCTTGAATCATAAATCGAGAACCTATTGGCTATGCATATCGTATGCGGTTCTGCCCTACTCCTACTCGGGCAGAATGCGCAAGCAAGAAGCTTTTTACCACTCGGAGCCCATCCAGCGATCAATGTCAAGGACTATCACCACGGCCCTTCATTCCCAGAACTCCGCCCGACCCTTGCCCTTCCAGCGTCCCTCGCTCTTCTCCTCAACTGGTTTCAGTCTCCAACACCACCGATGAGGGTACCCTCCCAACCACGGCCCAAATATGGCGATCCGCGGAAGGACTTCGTTCAAATACGCCTCCGGCTGCTGCAACGCATCTGCCAAATCTGCTGTCGTCCAGTATGATCTTTCTGCAAAACCAACTTCGAGCATAGCCAACAAGTCGTCCTTTGAGATCAGGTACTCTTGGTCATGCAGTGTCATGTCGGGCTGTGTCTGCTGGGTCTCACAGGAGCAGAGATCGCCTTCGTCTGCTTTTGCCTGCATCGATTCTTTGGCCTGATGTGCCCGTATTTCCAACGCGGCCAAAGATTCAGCCTCTTTCGCCTTTGCCTTCGACTTCACTCCTAGTCGTTTTCCCTCAAGAACAGCGTCCGCAAACAGCCGGTGCCCCTCGCATTGGCAGATCATTTCACGTGAATGTGAAGTCTGGTCTTCGGGCACGACATCGACGTCCATGGTAGCAATTTCCTGCAGATCAGGACTCGCATCCCGATGCTGCTCGTCGAGATTTGTAACATCACATCGATCACGCAAACCCTGTCGCTCCGCAGAATCTGTTTCTGCGAAGGGCTTGCTTCCTTCATTTGCAGCATGACTTTGACGCACAGCTTTCAGTGTTTCTGCTGCAGTCGACGACGTGAAGCCCATTGCCTCATCC
>JAASLG010000804.1:0-10227 GCA_013365235.1 Cercospora sesami
GGCGGATGAGCGACATGAACAGTCCTTCTTACTCGTGCTGGGCTTCGTATCTTCGGGTCTGGGCCAATGTGCACCGAGTACACAACTCGTCTGGAACGTGCCGTGCCTGGAGTTGCAGGTGTGGACGCGGAACTCGCGACGCTTATACGTACGAAGCGTCGCTGTTGAGGCCGTCTCCTGTACGGCGGTCTGTTCGTTAAGCGTCGGATGATTCTCATAAGTGCACGTCTAGTCCGAGCTCTTGGCACGAGTGAAGCGGGCACCACTTGTTCCAATAGAACAACAGTGTCCGCTGTTAGCTGATCCGGTGACTTACTGGCAACGGTGATGAAGGAATGCCTTGGAGAGGGCGTCGAGATATCGACAGTTTGTCGCCTAGCTTCAACGGTCATGGCGGTGGGGTTTATGACCCGGGAAAGGCGACTTGCTCTGTTCGCCTTCATCTTGAACGTCAATAGGATGTGATGGATGTCGTTGAAGGGTGATTGTATTTGGTTGGGCAGATCTACTGTGAGCGTCTGCAATACAATGCTGGTCCAGCCAGAATTGCAATCACTGGAATGACTCTGAGTAGATCCGTCGAAGTTCTGAGCCGAAGAGTGGCTCGCCAAAGCTCTAAGTAATATCTACTTGAAACCCATCGTGGCGAGGGGCACGAACAAAGAAATCCCCTGCTACGTCCTGCCCCATTGTGACGAGACAAAGACCCGTCCCCGATTCAAAGCCACTAGCTCGCCATTGTATCGAGTTCTGACCATACTGCGCGCCGGACGCTGCATTGATCGTGGCAGAGTGCGACGTCAAGGTGTCGGCACGACTCTGGGACCATTGTCCGCGAGATGTCGTAGCAGTCGTCTCGGCGCTGAACCCAGCGACGGCTTCGCCGTAAACCGTGGTAGCTGAGCATGGAAATATGCGTTTTACCCGCGCCCAGTCCGATTCCCAATTATTCTTCAGTCCAAACAGATATTCCTCGTGATGTGTTGTCTCATCTCCCAACCCACATACCAGCCGTAACTCCCGCTGACCTCTCATTCACCGGTCTCTTCGCAACACGTCCCTGACTCCTGACCCCTTCGACAACTCTGTCCAGCCCTGTCTCCACCACCACCCCACCAACTATCATCTCTCCCAGTACAGCGTGTAGTGTTTCGAAGTTGAAAATGAGATCCAGTTCGCAGACATTCTCGAACAATCGGTCGAGCGCTTCCACAAAGACCTGAATCAAATCGAGCAATGCTAGCGGAGACTCGGTGTTCGTGGATATGAGGATGAAGTAGAGTGTCGCGTAGTGGCGGTAGGTCACGAGCGATGGAGCGTCATTGTGCTCCGTGGGGTTGGCGGAAGAGGAAGAGGCGGAGGCGGGCGCGAGTAGCGGTGGTAGAGGGAGGAAATTACAGGCGCTGTTTGGACGCGCGGAGACGAGGGTGAAGATCTCGGAGATCAGGCGTTGCTGGACTGCTGTATCCTGGGCGTGCGTGTCAGTGGCTAGTCTCAGGCGATAACGGGTGAGACGTATGTACAAGTTGGGTGTAGAATTTCGTCAATCGCGGTTGCCCGTTGTTATTGAAGACCAGAACCGCGTTGATCATTGTGGCGGTGTTGTTATGTGTAGAGTCGGAGTCGAAGACGTACGACTCTTTCACATGCGAGATGCTGCAGCGGGGATGCTGTCATGGTGCTTGGCGGGCAGCTGTGAAGCTATTTTGCTTGAACAATCATCCGCTCATATCGCATACAATACATTCATAGTCAGTACATAGATTGTATGCTCCAATTCATGCGCTCGTCAGCTATTCCGCCTGCAAGATGATTCACGGTTTCCTTCATTCCTCCATTTCATCTTCATTATAGTTGACCTTGCTCTTTGCCGATCGTCTGCTCGCTGTCCTCGAAACTGCTGGTCTCGATGCTGTCGCTGTCTTTACTGACTTCCTCATCACTGGCTCATCCTCCTCGTCGTCGAGCTCAGGAGCCTCTTCATCCTCGCTACTACTAGGCGTGGGCACCGGCTGTGCCTCTTTCTTCACTTTGGGCGCCTTCTTCGCTGCAGCCTTGGCAGCAGCAAGCGCTGCTTTATCCGCAGCTTTGGCTTCTGCTTCTTGCTGCTTGATTGCAGCCTTTTCGGCATCCGATTTGGCCTTCTTCTTCATTGCAGCTTTGGCTTTTTTGGTTGCCGGCGTGGCCTCTGGGCCAGATTCTTCCGATTCCTCCTTGACAGCTTTGCCCTCTTTAGCAGCCTTCTTCTCTGCCTCTCGGGCTGCATATAAAGCTGCTGCCTCTTGCTTCAACTTCTCGGCCTTTTCACTCGGATCCTTCTTCTTGACCTCCTTCTTCTTCGGGCGCAACCATTCTTCCATCGTGGGGGGCCAATATACTCTGCCTTCTGGTCCACCCATGCCAATGTCCTCTTCGGGGATCAACTCGGGTTCTGGCTCATCCTCCTTCTTTTTCTTTCTGTTCATTGCCTGCAATGCCATCTTGTTGTCATCATTGCGAACGTAAGGCAAGATATCATTGAATGTATCGTATCCTGGCAGCTTGAATATCCGCATTAATTCAAACACTGCCTGTTCTTTGTCCTTGGCTTCGATCATAAGATCCATATCTGGAGCACATGGCGGGAGAGAGGCTACACGCGGGCTATGTTTGCGGCGCTGCCGCCCTGTAATGGCCTGTGGGGTCGGCTCCGAATAATGCATCTTCTGCTTGATACCCTTGCGGGTCCAGGTAGCGGTTATACGAGGGTAGAGCTCCATGATATCCTTTGTGCCTTCACGGATCTGACTGGAATCGAATATGATATTGTGGTGGTGGTAGTCCCTATTCTCCGTTAGCACTATCGCCCTCGGCAGGTCAGAGGTGATAGAGACTCACAAGACGAGTGGGATGTTCAACTCCTCGCACACCGGAAGCAGATCATGCACAGACCAGATTACATCGTCATTCTCCAGCACCAGACGATTCTTTACACTCTGCTTCAGCTTGGCATAGTTTTCTCTGAACCTCTGTAGCGTTTCCTCCTTGCCTTCGAAAAGACCTCCCATATGCATAATCATCACAGCGTCTCTATTCATTTGCTCAGGTAACTTCAGCAGGGACAATAATTCGTCGTGATATTCCAAGTCTCGGAAGGCGTTGTCGATGACAGATTGTCGCGGACTCCCCAGTTGTGTGAACTGTCCTGGATGTGTTGTCACGCGGTGGCCAAGTTGGGCGATGACTCGTCCAGCTTCTGCAAGCGCTTCTGAGGCAAATGGAGCTAAATTGTAGCCATACTCTGGATGCGATGCGAAAGGGAACATCTCCGAGGATAGTCTAAAGAACTTGATGTTGTATCGATCATTCCAGCGAACCATTTTGATGATGTCCTTCACATTAGCTAATCCCAGCTCCTCGACGTATCTCTGTCCAAGAGCGACATCCGCTGGCTTGGTTTTATCTGGTCGATTTTTGGTTGCATGCTCAGGTTGGGTTGGATCCTGCAGGGGGTGGCGGTGCTCAAGTATAGATTGTATGCGACAAGTACGCGAGCTGAACTATGCGGTGAATTAGAAAGTCAGCAGGCTTTCAGTAGGCGATTAGCAACGGGATGCACCTACTATCGGTGGATTTGACATCCTCAGGTACGTGTTGAGACAACAATATCCTAATCTTCCCTTCCATGGTAATGGTAGGTAATCGCTGTTGACCGGAGGTGGGCGAGACAACGCCTCCTTGATCTCTTCAGGATCCACATCTTCATCTCCATCCGCCTCAGGGTCACCAGCGCTCTCGATAGGCTTCTTCTTGGTTGTTGTGGCTGGCGTCTCAACATCTGCTGTTGGCGCCTCGGCGGCAGCTTTCTTAGCTCGACCTTTCTTTGCTGGTGTCTTGAGTTTTGTAGGGTCGACATCGCCATCAACAGCATCGTCTACCACTTCCGTCGCAGCCTTCTTTGGCTTTCCTCTCTTCTTCGCCACCGAAGCTGGCGCCTCCACTACTTCTGGAGCATCGCTCAGCGGACTGTCTCCACCTACGCCATTCGTCTGACTTTTGACAGGACCAGGTGCGATATTTGTGTTCACATCGCTGTCTGGTGAAGCTCGCAAAGCGTCTGGGGCGTCGATAACATCGGCACTTCGATCTGGATGCGTGATCGCAGAAGTCGTGGCTGTTCGGGACGAAGCTCGTCGTTTGAGAGGCGGTGGTGCTTGCTCACTGCTCGAAAGAGCTTTCGCTGGGTCGATTGATCTCTTCCTTTTTGCTGGTGGCATGACTAAGGATAGATGGCGCTGCCAAAGACGCGTCGAAAGTGCGGTTCGAAAGCTGGAATGTTGTGCTGCCCCTATAGTGCGAGCACGAGCGAAGACGAACATACAGAGACAAACAAAGGGAGATGAGAGGATGGAAGAAATTGAGGCATGGCGTCTACACGCCTTCTGGACTCTTACTCGCAGATGCTGCACTGTTCACCTCGATTCAATGAACGCGACTTGGTGATGTCATGGTTGAGATGCAGATCTGATCGGATCTGGGTGTGGATCTCGTCCCTGTTGGCACGCGATGAAGACTGACGAATGGCAGATCAAAGATTGGGTGACCATGGAAGATGGCATTTGTTGCGGATTGGGTGACAACGAAGCATTTTATATGCATTGAAGCGTGCTTCGTTCTTATCTCCTTGCTCGGAAACACGTTTTGGAGAATGGATGCGCTCCAATCTTGGCATCAACGAAGTAGATACCTTGACACCAGATACTGAGCACGACACGACTTGTCGCAAGAGTCCTCATAAGAACAAATGACAATCGTTCCTTCCACTGTACAGATATTGAGATTCAATGTTTATATCGGCCAAAACTCCAGACTGGCCAGCACTGAATCACTACTTTGCCTTAGGGTGCTCCTTCTGAGCTTGCTGTGCTGTCTCTTTCTGCAGTTCCTCCGGACCTTTGCTATTCTGCTCAGCCTTCACAACGGTCTCCGACGATGATTCAAGCTCCTCGCGCTGCTTTGGGTCCTGTTGTTGCTGCTTCGCTTTCTCAATCTCTTGCGGTGATTGAGGCTTATCCTCCTTCAGCCGCAGCTGCGGGCTGGAGCTCAATGGTCGCTGGAATACGACAGATCTTTGCACAGCATTGCGTTTTGGGTGAGGCCGAGTGAATACGCGCATGATTGCTTGTTCGATTTCGTATGAAGGCGATCTTGGGAGCTGAAGCTGAAAGTAATTTAGTAAAGTTTAGCTTCGCCTGATGGAAAGCAGGACTGCGCACAAAGTAATAATTGATTGTCTGAACCGCGATGTGTGTGCTGCGCGAATGTCTGGAGCTTGCAGAAATAGCTTTCGCATATGAAGAGCTTCCGCGTAGCAGCGCTGCAGCAGCTTCCTCGAAAAGCACATTACCGCGGATACGCTCTGTGGTCATTGTGACGACATAGCGCGCCGAGAAGAGCGGGTCCAGCTCCGATGGCTGAGAGCAACCAAGAACGAATAAAGTATCGAGAACTCGTCTCGAGAGACATTGGAGAAGTTGTTGATCGACGCGATAAACAGGGTATCATTCATGTTATAGATCCTCGAAAATTTTGTCCAAAATCGGGTCTCGTTCCAGCTTGGGGTTCGGCTTCACCACAGCACTGATCGGGTTATTGCTGGGTGTGCCACGATTCCTTGCCAGTAGGAGGGCAATGAGCAAGACGATGAGTCCGGCTAGAACTATCCATACAGCACTCCAACGCTGCCGACTCGTTCTTCGATTCTGCTTCTCACGCGCCTCGTATGCTTCCATCCGGTGACGAGCAGCTTCTAATCGATCATTAAGTCGATCCGTCCTCCGTTTGGACTCTTGAAGCTGATCTACCAGCCCATTGATGGTCTTCTCCTGAGGCTCGAATTCTGCAAAGCTGTCGAAAGTAGTCTTGGTGTTCTGCTCGAGCTGGTCCGATTCCTGTTTGAACTTCGCATGCATGCTTCGGCTCTCCTCTGCTAGCTGCTGCAAGCTCGAGACGGTGCTCCGCAGTAAAGAAGCCTTTTCGAGTATTGCATAATATGTATCGTCCAACTGTCGGGTACTGCTCATGGCTACATCTTCTACCTGTGCCAGGTCATCGCGCAACACCTTCTCGCGCTTCTCGTTCTCCTTCTTAGCTTTCTCGATGTCCTCAGGTCTGATCTCCCTCTTTTTGGCCAGCTGGGCTTGCTGACGGGTCCATTCATCCACATCGCGTTGCTGCTGTGATGCTCGATGCTGATGGCTATGCTTACTGCCTCCGTGTCGTCCCGACTCTGCGCCTTTCTTGTCACGACGCAGGAGGGAATCGAAGCTGATCGGGGGCTTCAAATCCATGGCAGACTGTACGGTCTCTTTTGCAGCATGCCGATAACCATGCTTCTCTCCTCCAGTGAAAGCCCCATTGCGAAGACTGGACGAATGCAACCGGCGGTGGAGGTGCGTGCGCTCATCAGGAGGATCTGTTCGCGATCGCGTCGGTGACATTAGGTCGGCAGTAGCGGTGCGCAACTTGGGCAGTGCCTTGAGCGGGCTCAGGCTTTCCTCATTTTCGTGGGCCATGGTTCCTCAGGAGGCCCAGGGAGTGACATCGTCCGCCGAGAGATTTCGGTTCTTGCCCCGGTCTACCACAACAGAATGATCAATACTAGCCTGCAGAACGCATTGGCATGGACGAGCAGTTTGTCATCGCCTGTATTGGCGACATTCACATGCAAGTTGCACCCTGGATGTTCTATCGTTATCGCGTTCTCTGACGCCAACTCGGCGTCTGCCTTGGTCGCGCCGACGGAACTTTATCCTTCGAGGCTCGCAGCATGTCCGAACGCCGTTCTCGAGGTGAATGGGGCATGCTCTAGTCGCGAATTATCCAACAACTGAGGACCACAGCGTACGGCCGTACCTGTATGGGAGGTCACGATCTTCCAACTGAGTATGAGCGCCGTTCCCACCGCACGCCGCGCGCTGCATTCTCTGCTCGCATCGCCTCCAGCGGTTCGCTCGGCTGTCGTTCGGCATTGCTACGAAACCAGCATCGTGACGAGATCTTTGGCGACGATATCAGCACGCGGACGCGCGGATGAACGCAGATTTTGCTCCGGCGCTCATTCTCACAACTCCACGGCAGGATATAGAACACCCTCGTATATAACCGGCGCCCGTTTCCAGTCGTCCAGTCCGACTCTTACCTCAGCGACACCACCCGACTCAACACCAGCAGACTCTTCGAAGCAGAAATCTCGAGCAGGTCGTTTTCTGTTCACCTCGACACTCTTCATTCTGTCGCTTGTTGCCGGCGCCGCAATGGCAGCAGCCCCAAGCCTGGATGCCGTCAATGGCTTCATGAAGCCTCCCACCGACGCCGAGACCCTCCACCTATACGAGCCAGATACTCCCACGGCTGCAGAGATCAACGAACACATTGTCAACCACCCTCTCGCACAAAGGCTGCGAGCACAAGAAGGAATGCGCGAGTCAAGACCTCATTTGAAGATCCCACCTGCAATGCGCCCTCACAACCTGACAGGCGGGACATTACTTGGGGAGAACAAGATCGAAGTGCCGCCGCTCAACTTCAGCGATGTAGATGCAGAGCTGCCTACTTTGACCCAGATCGCTTACCTGGGATCAGGGTTGTGCGGGCATCCTGGCATCGTGCACGGAGGGTTACTGGCTACACTGCTCGATGAGGGACTGGCAAGAGCATGCTTCCCAGCACTGCCGAATAAAGTTGGAGTTACTGCGAGTTTGAAAATCGACTATCGGGTCCCATGCCCGGGAAATAGTTATGTGGTACTCAAGGCAGAGACAACAAAGGTCGAAGGCCGTAAAGCGTGGGTGAAGGGTTGGATCGAAGTTCTAGGCGAAGAAGACGGAACTGGAACCAAAGTTGTGGAGGCCGAGGCCTTGTTTATCGAGCCTAAGCAGGCTAAGCAGATGGCTAGGGTGTACAGCACACAATAGCGCGGGCCTATGCTTGGGTTGTGCGAGGATTGAACGTTTGAATATCACGCTTTGAAGCGATTGGGTCACCCATTTCGGGTAGTCGACCCGCTGTCAGCCATAGACATAGAGCATCCAGAAATGCTGCAACGTAATTCCCTGACGAACAATTTCTCCTTCGCTTGTCTTCGACTTCATGTCATGCTGTGTGATCGGTTCGATGCAAAGAACTGTGTGAGTAGACCGGCATTGTCCTTGGGTCAAAGGGGTTAGAAGTTCGTGCCCTCAGGAGGCTGCGGTATCTTCTTGTTCTCTGGTGTGCCCATAAATCGGCGGATCTCGATCAGGATCGTCTCCATGGTGAAGTCACGCTTCCATGTGCTCAAAGAACGTATCGCACTGAGATTGACCTAGGATAATATCATGAGCATCACTTTCCTCCTCGAGCAGGACGTAAGTACTGACCTTCCCCGTTCGTGCGTCCACGCATGGCAAGTTGATTTTGCTGATGAAAGTGACCTCCGGTGGTTCGTCTGGGTACTTGTCTCCACAGACGATCTTCAACGAGTAGATACGATTCTCGTGCACGCTCTGGGTTCGATAAGATCAGCCAAGACTGTATGCGGTAGCATCAGAGATGGAGCATACATGAGGAGGCCCTAGTATTGTGCCATTCCAGTTTGTCATCAGAAGATCATCACCTTCATCGAGACCATATGAGCAAGCCTCTGATCGACTGTCAGATTCTGGTACATGGGAGGAGAGTTTTCAGGAGACAGACCTGCTCCAAGTCCTTTCTCGCCCTTCTCGAGCTCCTCGAGCAGCCTGAAGTTTCGAGGCACCGTCGCCATGTCTGCGCTGTGGTGTTTGTTGTCGATGGTGGGATGTCGTTTGCACGATGCGCTTGCCTGATCGTGGACTCGAAGCCCCACTATTGTGTTGGCCTCAGGCAGACATGCCGCGGCACATCCACATCCACCTACGCAAGCGAGCGCCAACACTCCTTGTCGCATTGGACTCGACGAAAAGCGGCAACTGGTATGGCAGCTCTCGAGAACATCAGAGCACGCTTCGAGAGCTTGTCCAAATCCGCGTTCGTCGACGTCAACTTACCAAGATCTTCAGACGTTGACGTTGCAACGCTTATCCGTGACGGCAAGGCTACAGAGATAGGCCGTATCCCAGCCAGGCGGAATTTGTTCTTCGGTATGTCGCTCTTTATTAATGAAACTCACTACAGCTTACTTAGACGCAGGACTTTAAGACGAGCAAGCCAGTATCCTCATTGTTCTCAAGACCACAATAAAGGAAAGCGAAGTCCGTGATATACTGCCTTATCTCGACTTGATCTTGGCAGCTCATGCTACGGATGCGGTACCTCAAGGAAGCGGCAATACCGCTTCGGCTTCCGGGAAGCATGATCTCAATTCCAGGACGCTGGCGGCAGATGGGTTCGACGACTTAGTGGTGACAGAAGAGCACACTTACGTGATCTGGAAACAACAATTGCACTTATCTCGGCCGCGCGCTCGATTGCAGCGACCAGCGATCTACTTCACTGCCAACCTGAGGATCGCCGAGCAGCCTCAAAGTGCTTCTCAAAGGCCCAGGGAACAGCTGTTGAAGCCCTTTGAACCTTTACCAGCAAATGTTCTTGAATCTCTCGCATTCAGTCGGGCGCCAGGAGCGGCAGATGTTTACATCTCCGAATCAAGAATCACGAAAGTGGCGCCAAAGCCCCCAAACCTCACAGATACTGTAAAGCCAATCAGAGGCGCAACAAGAAGGGCCTTCCCAGCAGTCCCAGCAGTCTTTACGCGGATTCGATATTCCACATTGCCCGATGCGATTATTGCCAGCCTGCATCTGGAGACTTCTCACATCATTGCTGGCACAACAACAATCCACAAAGCAGATCTTAATGTAACGAATGCGGACGTCAAGGATCTGACCAATGTCGCACTACCGCTCGAAGCACGGGGAGCAGATGAGACAGTGCTACTTTACAAGGTCACACCTCATACACAAGTACATGCAGAACGCAGCTCCTTGGCCGAAAGTCCTGTCTCAATATCTGTTCGAGCCGAAGCTCTCCTCGACCAAGGCTCAAGAATATCTCTCGAGATTGACTGGCAAGCACACATTGATCTGACACACACATGGCAAAAGCCTCATTACCGCTGGTCTCGCGTTGCGGGTCACTCATCGTATCACAAGAAATCACTCTCAGCACATTCTATCACCAGACCCTCCATGGATACGACATCTGGAGCATCGACCGACCGCACAGAGC
>JAASLG010000805.1:0-12182 GCA_013365235.1 Cercospora sesami
GCCCGTGGAGTCGTCGCGGCACTCAGCAAAAACCTCATCAAGTGGGGCGACAAGTTGCAAGCCAAAGGGCAAAAGATCTCTGCGAGTGGACAAGCTACAGGTGACAAAATCTCGCAGAGCGGCCAAAACTTTGCGCAGAAGATGCAGGGCGGATCCAAGTGGCCTGGGTGGAAGAAAGTGCTTGGCGGCGAGGAGGAGTAGGAGATTGCAAGGTGTTGGCTTCGTCCGTTCGGCAGAGCGTGAAAGGTTCGATTGTAGCGACGTGAGCAGGATCTTCGTCGTCTCTTGCACCTCCCCATTCAATCTCACGACATAGGAGAAATATGATGAAAAGTCCGAAAAGCTGTCCGTGCTTGTCCGTAGTCGTGCGAGTGTTTTGGTTCTGGTTCTTGCCGAGCCGTCCTCTGTCGATCCCCGCGTCATTCTCTCCAATCATGCTCTGCGAGCTTCATCGTGAACCTACAGACAACAACACACGTCTCACCAGGTGGCATCGATAGATTGCACAAGCGAAGCTCTGCACATGTGCAGATGAGTGCATTGCATAGCGTGTAGCTTGGTCCAACCGGCGGAGAGATGCGGTCTCACGGCAGCTGCAGCTTCCCTCGTGCAGCATCATTGTGCATTCCAGCAGGCGATCAGGCAGTCACCAGGGGCGATGGACCAAGGTCCGGTCGATGCAGGTCCAAACGTGAACAGCGAATATGGCGATGATGCCCGCCGCGCCTACTCGCCCGAGAACGGTCGAGCGGCACCACGTGCCAAAAGCGGTTTTCGAAGTGCTTCCACGAGGCGCCAGGCAAGTCAGGCAACTTCACTAGACGGCCAGAGCAAGGCTTCCGAAACGGCAGCAGCAGATGCTCAACAACAGTTCGACGATGGCGCCTTCCAGTTAGCTGGAGATCACCCCACTTACGTGCGAGTTGGTGCTACTGCTGAAGAGATTGCCACGCAAACCGCACCCGATGCCGATGAGCACATGAGAGACCCCAGCGACACCGAACAGATCAACGACGAAGGCTCAAGGCCTCACAGGATGCATAAGTTCATCCTATATGAGACGAACGCGCGCTACTGGATCACTGGCGCCGATATCACCGACAAGTATTTTCGCCTCTTGCGGATAGACCGTAACAGCCCGCCCGGGCAGATCGCGCTGTTCGAAGATGAGACTGTCTATGATCGTCGACAAATGAACGATGTGCTCAATACTATCGACCAAGGCAATCGGTCCACGGGCGGCCTCAAGATGCGCTTCAGCTTCTGGGGCATGCTGGGCTTCATTCGCTTCACCGAGGCATACTACATGCAACTTATTACTAAGCGCAAGCAAGTCGCGATGATAGGAGGCCATTACGTGTACCAAGTGGAGGGAACTGACCTCATCCCTCTGACTACCGGGTCAAGCAGCAATTTCCTGCGCGATCGCAACCCAGAGGAGTCACGTTTCCTGAGCATTCTGAATAACCTAGATCTCACCAAGTCATTCTACTTCAGCTACTCATACGATATCACACACTCCCTGCAGCGCAATATCATCCGCCAGCGGCAGGCAATGAACGATGGTATCGCGGTCGCGGCGCATGAGTACAACGGCATGTTCGTATGGAATTCACATCTACTGAAGCCTGCAGTAAATGCGCTGACACACCCATACGACTGGTGCTTGCCGATCATACACGGTTTCTTGGCACAAGCTGCTTTGGACGTATTCGGCCGGACCGTGTACATCACGATTATCGGTAGAAGGTCACGCTTCTACGCGGGAGCTCGATTTCTCAAACGCGGAGTGAACGACTTGGGATATGTCGCGAACGATGTCGAGACTGAGCAGATTGTAGCTGAAAAGATAACAACATCATTTCATGCTCCTGGCACTCGGCTGTTTGCCAATCCAACATATACATCCTACATTCACCACCGAGGCAGCGTGCCGTTGTACTGGAACCAGGACAACAGCGGCGTCACGCCCAAGCCTGGAATCGATATTAATCTGCATGATCCATACTACCAGCCAGCGGCTTTGCACTTTGACGATCTTTTCGCGCGATATGGAAGTCCCATCTACTGCTTGAATTTGGTCAAGTCCAGAGAAAAGACGCCACGTGAGTCGAAGCTACTGACGGCGTACGAGCACTGCCTTGAGTACCTCAATTCCTGCCTACCGGACGACAAGAAGATCTTGTATAAAGCATATGATATGGCGCGCGCATCCAAGGGTCGCAATGGCGATGTGATAGGTGGGCTCGAGCAAATTGCACGTGAAGTGTTTGAGAAGACGGGCTTTTTCCACAACGGCGAAGAAGGTCGGTGGGAACCGCGAGCACAGAATGGAATCGCCAGGACAAACTGCGTTGACTGCCTTGACCGCACCAATGCGGCTCAATTTGTCATTGGCAAGCACGCGTTCGCGCAGCAGCTGAAGTGTCTCGGTATCATCAGTGCAGATGAGGTCGACTACGATACAGATGCTGTCAATCTGTTCACAGCCATGTTCCACGACCATGGAGATAATATCGCCATGCAGTATGGTGGATCACATCTCGTCAACACGATGTCGACGTATCGCAAGATGGGCCACTGGCAGAGTTCAAGTCGAGACATGGTCGAGAGCTTCAAGCGATACTACCACAACTCGTTTCTAGACGGGCAACGCCAGGAAGCATACAACTTGTATCTGGGGAACTACATCTGGGCACAAGGTCAGCCAATGTTATGGGATCTCAGTACCGATTACTACCTCCACCATAGCGATCCAAAGGCTTGGTTGGAACGTGAAAGACGGAGTTATATCAAATGGTATACACCGGAACACCTCGAACCACGTGCGGTGCCGCCTAGGCTGCCCAACAAAAGACTCACCAAGGAGTTGCAAAGAACCGGTATCGCAGCTTTTGATGACTACTGGCGAGAGTGTTATCGTCCGACAGCACTTTCATCTCTCGAAAAAGTCTACTCGTACAGAATGGTGTGCACCAATAAGACCATGCTCCCAGAACGATCATCTGGCGATGTGAAGTTCGATTTCAGTCCCTTTGTGCGCCGTACCGATCCCCAAAAACACCACAACGACTCGCCCGAGAAGCAAAAGTCTCGTAAAGGTGTAAAGATTGTCGATCCGCACGACACTATACCCGAAGACCCTGACAACTTCTCAACATCCCGTCCACAAACTGCCACATCATTCGACAACAACGACCTCCCCGCCGGCATCTTACGCGAACCCACAGTATACAAACTCCACACTGGTGACAACAACTATGCTACGAATCCCATAAACAGCTCCGCACAAATGTCCGTCTCGAACATCATGAACTCTTCGACCACGACTGGAGGCGGTGGCACATACAAATCTTCTTCATCGTTTCAGCCTGCCGATAAAGCGCAAATGCACCTCTGGACTCTCAATCAATTCCATACGCAGTCACTGAACCCTCACGTATCGGATGATGAGGAACAGGAATACACGAGGTATATTTCTCATCCTACGAATATTCCTTTGGTGGTGAGTACCGAATTACCTGCATCGGATGCCAACATGGACTATTTGGAGTATGTGCAAAGGGCAGGCGGGAGTTTGTTTGGAGTGAAGCAGACTCGTGATGGGGAGGATGGTATGGGAAGTTTGGCGCTCGGAGGGGATGACGATGTGCTGGGTGAAGGAGTCACTGAGGAGGACTTGCAGAGTTTCTGGGAGTATTTGGAGAGGAAAGAGGATCCATTGACAGTGAGCGAGGAGGATGGGGCGAAGAAGAGATACAAGGCGTATCGGCAGTGGTTGAAAGGAAAGAGTTTGTTTAAGCAGAGTAAAGTTGATCCGGAGTGGAGGGAGGGTGGAGTAGAGCGTTGAGAGGCAGCAATGGTACCACGAAGGAACAGTATTAGCGCTACTAGCGAGATGCCCTTTTTCATCAAGTGATCATCACGTTAATAATTCCTCTTCCTTCCCACCTCCACCAACCCTCCTCCTCTTCCGATTCTGCGCCCTCGCTACCCCTCGCAATATCAAAGTCAAAACCGCCACGCATCCCATCGCGATCGCACAAACTGCCATTCCCTTGGTATAATACGGCCCTTCCGCATCAGGATACAACCTCGTCCCCACCAACGGACCCATCTGTCCCACAATATTCAAAATCGCCATTCCCGTCCCCTTGCCCTCATCCGACTGCTGATTATTCACCGTCCAAGTAATGATAATCGTAACACACGAGAAAAATCCCGCACAGACAGGAAAAACTGCCGCATAACGAATGCCATGCGAAAGGTGGAAAGTTCCAGCTAGTGTGAGGAGAATGTAACCTGAAGCAGCGAGGAGGGAGTGGAAGAGGAGGGGAATTGTACGAGTTTGAAATTTGTCGGATAGGTGGGCTGTTAGGAGGACGGTGAAGAAGGCGAAGAGGTTTGGTGGGGCGGCGAGGAGTTGGGATTTTAGTGTTGTGGAACCCATGGCGTTGAGGATTGTGGGGAGAAAGACCGGCATGCTGCTGAAGGCTACGTTGCAGCTGAAGAATATGGCGGCTGTGAGGTAGGATTTGGGATCGCGGAGAGTGGTGAGGACGGAGGACCAGGAGAAGGGTTGTTTGTGGCGGGGGAGAGTTGTTGATGCGCCGGCTTTGGACGAGGTGGTTGTGGAGAGTTCGCTGCGCATGCGGAGGGAGGCGATTTTGCGTTGGCGGCTTGTGAGCCAGCGGGCTTGCGAGGGGAAGTCCGGCAGCCAGTAGTAGGTCCAGATTGCCACGATACAGGCGGGAAAGCCTTCGAGGAGGAAGAGGAGGCGCCAGTTGGCGATGGGGAGGGCGTTGCCGAAGCGGACGATGAGGTAGGCGAGACTGCTTGCGAAACTTGTGGCGAGAGGTGCTGCGGCGATGAAGATGCCGGTTCGGAAGGCCAATTCTTCGCGTCGGAAGAAGAAGGATAAGTAGATGGGCATTCCGACGAATGCGGCTTCTCCAATGCCGAGAAGTGCTCGCAAGGCAAGCAGGAAGCCGAAGCTGGTGGCAAGGGACTGCAGTGAAGCGATGACACCCCAGACGAAGACACATGTGGCGATGTAGATGTGTGGTGGGAAGATCTTGTAGCATAGCGTCATCCACTCGAAGAGGATGTATGTTATGTAGAAGGCGGTCAGGAGCCATTGGAATTGTGCGTCGGTGAGTCGAAGGTCGGCAGTGAGGCCAGCGGTTTTGGCATTACCTGTCCGCTTGTCAGGACCTCGTCTGCTCTAGAATTATTTTCGCATTTGAAAGAGAGGAAGCACGCACCAATGTTGCTACGATCGAGAAAGGCCATCATGTATAGAAGTGCTACGAACAGCACCAGCCTGGTATCTAGCTTGTGTCGCACTTTCGCTTCCTCGTCTGGTGTATACAGCTGAAAGGACTGCAGACTGCTTCGTCTTCTTCGCCGTCCTGTCCCAGCCAGAGGTGCTCGATCATCTTCATCTTCGCTGTCCTGCTCTTCTGCGCCTGCCATTGCTTGTTGTACTTCCTCGTACTCTTCGTCTATTCGCTTGCCGTCTTTGCTCATCTCGGCCATCTCGTAGCCAACATCGTCTGCGTCCCATAATGGCTCGACAGAGGCCGTGGCCTTGTCATATATTCTTTCGAAGCCATGGTCGTCTTCAGCATCAGGAGTCGCGTTCCCTGGCTCAGTGGGCCTCGTGGGCATCGTTCACGCGACCTCAGCTGTGCACCATTGCATAGCGGTGAGCCAGGATGTTTGCACTGATTGCCAGTCGATTGAGGGTCACAATACACTCCAAGTGACGAGACTGTCAAGCTTCTCGGCGCAAAAGATCAGAGCTGTAGTGGGCGACACGCGCGGTGGCTGCCAAACCTTGTCGATCTACGGCGGGAGCTCCACGAGCTTGTGCTTCCCCGTGGCAGCATCATCTCAAATCGCCGTGGCAGTCACAATCCTCCGGCATGTTAGCGGAAGGAGAAACTACTGCAAACGCATGATTCTCTGTGATGCTGAGCTTTGGCAACGGGCGCAGTATGCTCGCTGACATGCAACGAAGCCATGTCGTTGGGGAAGTAATCAAGTCTCGAGAGGACGTGGTTGTTTGTGCCACGGCCGTTTGTCACAACTCCATCTCACCAATCATGAGCACGTCGGCGATGACCCGCTCTCCGCGAGCCAGGGTGTGTGTGGACGCTGATGGAAGATCTCCGCGCTCTGTGCAACGCTCGTCGACTGCGCCGTGCTGCGAGCGATGCCTTCTCCAACACGACAACGACAACTCCTGCGCCTCGTCTGCAGCTGGCCACCGCCCCGATCCAGACCGTGTGCAGCTGTGAGTTGCCGTGTTGGGCGAAGCTGCCATCTTCCACCTCGGTTTGGCGTTCAGCTTTGTCTGTCCTGGCCCTGGCGCGCCTTGCCGCTTTCTTCCTAGACGCCCGCAGCGCAATCGAGCCTAGACCTGCCCTGCCATCGGACCAAATGCGCACCACCCCCAGCGCCCGCCTGCCACCACCCACGACGCCTTTGTCCCACCGCACCCTGCCTGACCGAACACCACCACCACCGACATCGACCCGACGACCTCCCCCCGACTTCCGCCCGCGACTTCCGGAAACGCGTCCGAGTCCATTTCACTTTCGGCACTTCACGTCCATCTGAGACACGCCGCATCGTTAACGGCCATACGATCTGCATGTGCACTTACCACCACGCGCATGTCCCGTGACAGCCACTTCGACACGCTTCGCTCTCCAGCTCTTGGCCTGCGGGCCTGAGCAAAAAGTCATCCTGGCCGGCATCGCGAACCAGTCTGCCTTGCTGCAGTCTGGCTACGACAACAATTATGCCTCCTTCCACCAGCCCCATGTCTCCCATGCCGACGCGAACGCCCCTTCGATGACATTGACTCCCGAGAATATCGCGCCCAAAAAGCGCAAAGACGCGCCCAATCCATCTGGGGTGAAGCCCGTGAAGAAGGTGAAGAGAGTGGGTCCGAAGGAGAACCCCAAGCCGGAAACGAATGGTGATGGCGATAAAGACGGGGAAGCTGCCAAACCGAAGCGCGTACGGACTGGGTGTCTGACATGTAGAGAGCGCCACCTAAAATGTGATGAGGGACTACCCAACTGCAACAATTGCAAAAAGAGCAATCGACAATGCAAGCGTGGCGTGCGGTTGAACTTCATCGACACATGGTGTCAACGGCCGCCTATACTGTACAACTCTTGGGGCACGTCGAACTGGAAGGTGGCCTTCATGGACGAGTCAAGGGAGATTGCGAATGAATACCAAGGAGGTATCGAGCGGTATCAGCATCTCAAGCTGGAGCCGGACGTGCAAACCACTCAGCCACTGGACTCGGGCATTGCTTTCGACTATCCGACAGCCACATCACAGCTACCACCGATGAACCAGGCACTACCGCCCATTGGTGGCATGGTGCCAGACACATATCCCGAGCCAATGCAGCAGCCACACATGAACAACATGTTCGATCAGCAGCCGAAGCTGGATCTCAGTCACCTGAATTCTCATCAAGGACCGCCTCCGGGATCAGGCTCCACTCAGCATTCACATCACACAAACGACTCAAACCATGGGATGCGTGCCATGCAAGGGTCAGTGGCGAGCTGGAATGGCTTGGATACCGAACTCATCGACACGGATAAGGAGAAGAAAGAGTATCTGGACAGCCAGGAAGAGACGCTCTTCATGCAGGTGTTCGTGGAAGAAGTCGGTCTGTGGATGGACAGCATGGACCCGCACAAGCACTTCTCTCGACTGCTGCCATTCCACTCGCTCTCCGAGCCCATGCTACTCAATGCATTCCTAGCATGCGGCGCGCGTCACTTGACTCTAATCAATCCCGTGTACACAGAGGAGAAGGCATTGCATTACTACGACACCGCAACGCGCTATCTGCTCAAGAACCTGCAAAATCCGAACCGAGACACAGTGGTCTGCGCAACGACCGCCGTCATTCTTAACGTGTACGAGATCATGTCAGAGAAGGCGCTTCAGCGGATGAATCACATTGCCGGTGCACGAGCGCTGATCAAGGAGTGTGGGTGGAACGCGCGAGCCCAGGGAGTTGGGTCTGCCTGCTTCTGGTTGAACGTGGGCCTGGAGGTGCTCTCCTGTCTGCACTTCAACTGGCAAGTCGCTTGGGACCCGGAAGATTGGGGGGTCGACATGGACTTTAGCCGCGAGATCGCGAATGGGCGGGAAGAAGTCTGGACCCACCGAATGCTCTTCATCGTAGCGAAGATCTGCAATTTCCGCGCCACGATGCCACGGGAGCAGCTGCCCAATCAGCGGGACGAGCAAGTTCGGCTGCAAGCACGACACGAGCAGTGGACGCGGTTGAGACGAATGTGTGATGCTTGGAACGATGGCATTCCACGGACGATGCATCCCATGGCGTATCTATACGCTTATCAGACGAGCTCAAAATCCGTCTTTCCTGAAGTGTGGCTGGTGAAGAGAACGACAATCGTGGCACGGCTGTTCTATCATACAGCCATGCTATTGATGGCGCAAATACATCCCTACTATGGACTGGACAATCCAGAAATGCTGGAGATGCAGACGCGACACTCGCAAATGATATGCGGCATCGTCGCGCATGTCAAGGATCGGTGAGTTTGATACCTCTTTTCTGTGAAGAAGTTTTATACTAACTTTGACCAGCGGTGTTGCATCTGTGGCCATTCGCTCGCTCGCTCACGCAGCAGAAGTTCTCACTGAGCGTAAGGAACAAGAGGAAGTTCTGACCATCTTCGACAAGATCAACAAAGAGACAGGCTGGCGCATCGGCTTCGTCTACAAAGAGCTCAAGGAGAAATGGGGCTGGAATGAAGAAATATCGCCTCAGCAATACGCGCAGACACACAATGCTGCTCGCCAAGCCAAGGAGGCGCAAGACGAGCAGCAGCGGCAGATGCAGGAACAAGCCCAACGAGCTCAATCCCTGTCTCTACAGCAGGGCTTCAACTTTGGTCAGCAGAACAATATGTCGGTCATGCAGCAACAACAAGTCACCCCAACCCAAATGTCGCCGCCACAACAACCACCGCCCAGTCAGCAACAGTCGAGGCCCAGGACATCGGCTCCGCCAAAGCAGAGGATTCCGTCTGGCATTCCGAACCCGCTCTACGCCCAGGCTGACTTCACACTATCACAACACCCCTACCAAAAGTTCTACGTTCCGCCCAACGTTTCACAAAGTATGGGCTTTCCGACGAATGGGCAATCGAACGGCGGCGGTGTTCCTGCCCCACCGCTCTATTACAATTAAGCGGGTGGCACTCATCTTTCTACAGCATTGCAGTTCACTTTTCGCATACGACACAGGGACAGACGGATACACAGCACGATAAGGGGAAAAAGCGTTTTCAACACAGCAGTGATTGGGCACAAAGGAGTCTAATCATGTACGAGTACGACGATAACGAGGCCACAGGGAGGGGAAAATTCTAGCTTTTATCTGATTCGATTTTGTCGCAAAACTTTGGGGAAGAGGAGGATGTTGGAGAGGAGCTTGGCAACAAGGCGAGATGTGATACCCATACAATTGTTCTTGGTCCGTTTTGCTTTAGGTCAGGGGAGGGAACGGGATGGGGGCAATCAAATCCAGAGCAACTTCTATTGTGAATGGTCTCTGTGTCAACTTCTCTTCCTGTTTCTCAGTCCTGAACTGCCCCCTTAAAATATTGAACGCTTTGGTAACGTCCCGCGGTCGCAGCAAGAGCTATATATATTGCTCTCGATCGCCCGTCGTGCTGTCTCATTCAAAGACCGAAGATATCCAAGACTCATCGATGGAGCTCTCCAATCTCAGAGCTCTTTGCGTGATACGAAAAGCCATGCATCACTCGTCTTGATCCATCTCGCAGAGACACCCAATCCTTTCGACAAGATACTCCCAGGTTTTACTGCTCTGAATATTGATCGTATGCTGGGCCAAACGGTAGATGCATTCGCTTCCCTCCATTGCTCCCACGCGCCACCAATGATATCGGAAGCGATGATACCCGCCTCTGGCAGCTTTCAATCATGAATTCTAGCAGAGTTATTCGCCGGCATCGGTCGAGTCCAGCTGCATTCATTCTTTTTGGAATATCAAGCTCTTGAACTTTTGAGCGCATAGTCTCGACCATGCATGACTCCATGCATGCTTCGAAGAATATCCTAGGGCAATTGCTAGCTCTGGTGCCGCACAACTGTGCTTTTCAGCAGAGTTACCCGTGAGTCTCGCTTGGATTTTGCGATTTCGGACTTTCTGCATTTGACAGCCTGGCTCCTTTTGAACTCTCCATAGACCCGTTTCTCAATCGCTCTGTTTGACTCTCTGGGCACATCCGGCTTCATTTTCACCTCTGGCAGCTTTGTCGCACGATTTGGGTCAGAGAAAGCCCATGCTTCTGTTCGAAATGGCCAGATTCTGCCGTTATATGTCCTGAACCTACCACATTTCCTCTCACCAAAATACCAGAAATAAGGGATCCAGAAGTTAATTTTACAAGTTTCCATACAATTTCTGCCATTCTACTACCCCTTTGACTGTCCAGTTCCATCAAATCTGAATCAAATCCTCATTAAAATTCATTAACAATAAGCTCCTCGTTCTCCTCGTCCTCCTCGCGGAATCCGTCGTGGTCTTCTTCGTTCTCGACCCCTTCGGCGAAAATAAATGGCCGACCGCCTTCGTCATGACGAACCTCTCCGAACATGCGCAGTAGTTCTTCGACTGTGAGCTTTTCTTTGAGGCGCGGGTTTTCCATGACTCTGCGGACAGGTTAGTTTCTGAGCCGACGGACAGGAATTTTGGGGTAAATCAGCGGATTTGGGGTTTCTGGACACAACGTACTCATCGATTTCTTTCTCCTTCTTCTCCTTCAAGGCCATCATGGCGGCGTCGATGGTGTTCTCGACGACGAACCGCGTCATGCGGGTTTCTTTCTCCTGACCGATGCGGAAAACTCTGCAGAAGGCTTGCTGTTCGACGGCAGAGTTCCACCATGGATCGATGAGAATGACACTAAATTGCACGTTAGCTGGGCTCACATATCAGCAAAATGGGTCGACTTACTGCTGAGCCATCGTCAAATTGAGACCCGATCCACCGCATCGAAGAGACATGAGCATAATGTTACACTCAACATTTTCGCCGAAACGCTTGATTGCAGCATCTCTGGCGTCTTGAGACATGGAGCCCTGGTAAATGACATGGTTCCACTGCTCCTGCAAGCAGACCTTAGTCATGATGCGTATGATGGGCATGAACTGGGTATAGACGATGATCTTGCATCTCGGATCCTTGCCGAGCCACTCCAGAATCTGCGCTTTGCACGCGATGGTCTTGGTGGATGGGAGGATGTCACCTTTCATACCAATCCAGTCGTTCTCGTCCTTCCTCTTCTTGCCTCTGCCCTTGGCACCCTTACCGCTGCCGGTGAAGGATTGGACGTCAGAGGCGGAAGAAGCCACACTGGATTGAGGATACGTTGGGTTGAGAGCGCAGGGATCTACGGAGGTGTACTCAGTGCCGCACTCGACGCATGTAGCACATTCTCTTCCGGCACGTGCAGCCTGATGTTGCAGCTCATTGACGCAGGTCAGGCAGTAGATGTGGAAACATGAAGTGACATGCGGCTTCTCTGGTGGCTGACGACACGCACTGCACGTGGAACGTGCCTCGATCTCCTCGAATGAACTCGAATCCGCCAGATTTTGCATATACTTGCCAAAGTTGTAGCTGAGGCCATGCTTCCTTCCCGCAAGGCCCAGACTGTCAGCGTATTCGACGATGTTGATCGGCGCAGTCTGTGAGGCAGGGACTACAGTGCCGACGCCACCAGCTCCTGCTTCCACGGTCTCTTCGTTATCTGTTACACTCTTCTGCAACACATGGCGAAGGTGAATCAGAACGGAAGCACCTGCGTCTTCCGTCATTTTGTGGCGGCACAGTGCATTCAGCTTCTCGAAGTCCTCGCGCTTGAGGAGATCGACAATAGTGCTTTGTACAAGCAATATGTGGGCACAGAGTTGGCGAAGCCGAAGAAGCATGGTCCAGATGTGGTTGTAATGTTGCACCAACACGCCGTTCTCGTTCTTAGAGATGGTGTTGATTCGCTGAATGAAGCGTGCTCTGACGATCTCATAGATCTGGCGCTCTGTCTCATTGAAGCTCAGCCAGACCACGGTTTGCTTGGGTT
>JAASLG010000806.1:0-12027 GCA_013365235.1 Cercospora sesami
TTGGTTTCATTCGAGCATGCTATGGATTCTCGATGTTCTCGATCATTGGACCAATCCTTGCTGGCGGTGCTGTAGCTCTGTTGTTTTTGATCATATTCTTCGCCAACTGGGCACGTGCGATAGTCGCAAAGCGAGCACGCTTTGGAAGGTTTCAAAATGAAGAAGAGAAGAGATGGTACAACAAATAAAAGGACAATTGATTCTAGTTCAGAGAGGCGTGATAGCAATAACTCAGCACAGGTAGATCCTCCGGTTCGAATAGATGAACAGAATACAGACATGCGCCCAAAGTATTCCCGTGCCATTACATATTCCAGGCATGTTTAGAGCTTGCCCGGCGTACCCTTGATCAGAACATCCTCTTTTCCCGAAACCTCATTCTCTCTGAGCAAAGCAGGCGAGATAGCTACCGTGCGACTATCACTCTGTGCAGGAGTGGACCAATCGAACAAGAATGTGGATGGCTGTGTGAAAAGCAGAATTCCCGCATCGCTGACTTGCTGCAAAATACCCCTCAGACTCTCCCGTCGCTTATCGCTGCTCTTGCCAGAAATCTCCCAGGGCGAGTATGCAGAATCGATATTCTGCACCGCAGCTTCGATCTTGCTACGAAGCTCATTTTGGTAAGCTTGATCATCCCTGTGATTGGGGAGTAGAAAGCCGGTAAGTTGTCGCCATTGAGCAAGAGCTTGGGAGAATCCTGTGAAAAGTTAGCGATAGCTTCGTGGCTCCCAGCAAGCGACAACTATACCTCTTTTCTTTCCTGAAGCGGCAATTCCACTTTGCCCTGATTCGCGCTCCATGTACCATTTATTGTTCTTCGCAATCCTGCTCAAATCGCCAGGAAGGAATGAGTCTTGTACATCAGAGCGCCCAGAGATCCTACGTATCATAAAACGTAGCAAGATACCCTCCAACAACAGGACTTGCTTCTGAGTTTGTGACAGCATCAATGGCAAATCATCTTCGGAGAGCTCTCGAAGTGTGGCAATCGAAGCGTCGGACAAATCCTGTGTGTTTGATCCATAGTAACCTTCCATATGCATCTGAGCTTGCTCAAAGATTGATTTGAATAGCTTGGTGATGGTGCCATCGTCCTTCTCCTGTGGCAAGTGTTTCTGCCACCCTGTCACGGCGGAAGCTGCAACCACAGCTTGCGACTTTTCGGGATTTCGAGCCATGTCCGCAAGAGCATAGTCATTGCTTGAGTCGCTGAAACGTTGCTGCGAGGCGGACCGCCTAGACCTCCGGCGTCGAATGCAGAAGAACCAGAGTAATGCGCATAGCAGCACAGCTGCTAGGAAAGCCCCAACAATGCCACCAGCCAGGACACCTGGATCATATCCAGTATTCTCACTGGGACCGTCATTCTTAGAGCCAGGTGTGGTTGCCGATGGGGCACCTGGCGCGCTCGTCGAAGTGTTGCGCACCGTAGTAGATGTGTTGTTGTTAGCTGAAGAATTTGGTGTTCCTTCAGATTGTGCTGCTCGTGCAGCTACATCTCTGAGAGCATTCACGCCCAAATTCATGTCAATGGCTCCAGGCAGGGCGTTTGTAAAAGGAACCCATAATGTGCCACCTCCCTCACTGAACTCTACGGTGTCGCCTGCTGGTCTAGGTCCCGCTGTTCCCGACACAAGGGCCGACAAAGCAGGAGTTCCAGCGGCATTGATCCCAGGGTACGCCGACGTTACGACTGGAAGCAGGGTGTTCCAGGTGACTGTCGTTGGAGCAGCAACTCTGAACGGGAAGTACAACGCAAAACCAACAGAAAATGATGCGACATTTGGTGTCGGCCTACTCGGGTTTATTGTGAGTTCCAAAGCGTTTGGTAAAGCTGGATTCGTGCCAGGGTAGACAACATATCCCGCCACTGGAGTTCCTCTGTCAACAGCGGGTACAGTGATGGTTACGAAATTCGGATTAATAGACGCTGAACTTTCCGTTGCTGTGGGAGCAGCGAGCATGCCAGCAATTGCTTTAGCGTCGGACGTGTTGGCCTGGCTAGTATCTGTAGCAGAGGGAGCTCCTGTGGTCGATGTGGTGGACATGATTCCAGTGATATCAAGTGACAAGATCTGGTCAGGAGCAGAATAGTAATCTAGAGATGGAAGTCTCAGATCGGTCTCCGAAGATGCTTGGAAGTGAAGCACAAAGTGATCAAGTCAAGTGCTTGGGACATACAGCTAGCCCGATACCCACAACAATCCACATGGCAAGATCCGAGCACAACGGGTACCTGCAAATGCAGAGCTAACCAGCCATCGCAGCTTTGGCGTATGCCTGCATGGTAACCGCCAGGAATGGGTCTCGAGCCGCAATCTCAGCCGTTGGCTGTAAAGCGTCGATCGTCAGCACCGGCAAGGCTGAGGCTCAGCCTTGTCTGCGCCCTCCGCCCAAAACAGCGCAGTGTGCAGATCTTAAAGGTCATTCGCAAACGTAAGATCACTGCAGATGACCCAGACTAGTCGCGCGGCTCGCGAATGGATATGGGGAAAAGAGCAATGCCCGTCTGAAGCACGCTACTGCATGTCCACCACCTCCTCCAGCTCAAAGCATGATGTGCACGGACCCTGCAGCCAGTGCCTTTTGCCTCGTGGCTCAGATTCGACCTTCCACGGTTCTAGCTGAGTCCTGTCCGCAGCTCTAGCGCACCACTCGTACGGTCTACGCATAAGAAAAGCGCAGCTGAGGACATCTGCACACGCAGTGCAGAGCTATCGAGTCGAGCTCTCTCTACTGCCACCACGTTGAAAGCGCAGTCCGCATACAGTGTACAATTTGACTTTCAAGCTCAGCCTGATCACCTCGCAAGATTGATATCAATCATGCCTGGCCTGACCTCCGGTGCCAAGCCTCGACCGCAGATCGTGGTTGGCATAGATGTTGGACAGACATGCTCTGTATGACTTAACTGTTTCGTAAGTTCCGCTGTATGCGCTGACGCAGAACACAGGGTGTGGCCTACTCCATCGGTCCAGATTGGAGTGAGCCGAAAGTGATCAATCGCTGGCCTGGATACCATGGCGTCGAGCGAGCTGACAAAGTCGCCACTCGCGTTGGTTACCGCAAGGGAACCAATGTCGTCAAAAACTGGGGCTTCGAATCCACATTCGGAGACGACAGCATAGATTTGCGCGAACAATTCAAGCTCACCCTAGATGCCGAATATGAAGACGATCGAGGATTTAGTTGCCAGGACGCGAGGCGGTGGTACCTCGACTACCTTCGATGTCTGCATGGCGAGATCAAGAGATTCTTCGACGAGCAAGTGCCACGCTGGGAAACCATGCATGTCGAGTACAATTTCAGTGTGCCGACGACGTGGAAGAATCCAGCGATGATTGCCAGCATGGAAAAGCTCATCGAGACGGCGGGATTCGGCGGCACGGCCAACCAGAGTGTTCGTATGTCCCTCACTGAAGCTGAAGCAGCGGCGATCGAAGCTGCCACAACTCAATATCAGGAGGGTGACATATTCTTGATCTGCGATGTGAGTCGTGAGTTCCAGTATGAAGCCACGGCGGCTAAGCTGACATAACAAGGCTGGTGGCGGTACAACAGACGTCAACCTCTTGAAAGTGATGTCCACCAAACAGAAAATTGAGCTGAATCCTTTGGACCACGTGGAAGGCGTCCCAATAGGCTCAACCTTGATCGATTTTCGAATGGCAGAGTACATTGTTGAACGACTCAAACTCATCGAGGAGCACCTGGAAGGAGACCTCTACTGTCTTGCCGAGGAGATGCTTAGCGGTCGCTTCCAGATCGTGAAGCACTCTTTCCCGAAACCAATGGTTCCACATTTTACTCTTGAGGTGAAGGGCCTTGCCGGCTCTCATACGTTCGAACAAGCAGGCATCAAGAACTCAAAGATGCATATCGACCGAGACGTGTTGACTGAGATTTTCGACCAACAGCTTGAACAGATCTACAGCCTCATTGATGACCGCTTCTATGCGCTGGAGGCTGAAATGCCCAATGAGCGAGTGTCATACATCATTCTGTCCGGAGGACTTGGAAGCTCCCAATATCTCTTCGAGAAAATGAAAGACCGCTATGAGCTGAATATGGGATTCAGCTCGAAGACCACGGCCAAGACTAGGATCATGCGGGTCCTGGAACCGTAAGTGACAGCGCCACGATGTTTCCAGCAGTTGCTGTGTGGGACTTTTGTTGACATCGAAACAGGCAATTAGTAGTCGTTCGAGGACTCGTCAGAGAACGTACGCAGCAACTGGGGGTCGCTACCAAGGTTGGCCAAGAAGTATTCACGGCCCGACGGTGTCGAAATAGCTATGGCATCATAGTCAACGTGCCATTCGACGAAGTCAAACACGCCGGACTTCCGAAGACATGGAACCCGAACACCAACCGATTTTACGTTCCAAACTGTATTGAGTAAGTCGTTCTCCTAGATGCTCCCAGCCAACGCCAATTGACGCTCGACGCCAGGTGGTTCATTAGACAGGGTCAAGCACTTGATACCACGCTTGGTGCGCGTCAGAACTACTCCATCACACTGTCTGAAGAGGAGCACAAAAATCCACGCACGGCGCGGATCGTCATGTCCAGTCTAGCAGCCAGATCGCTCCCCACGAGATACCCGCATGCCGGATGCAAGGAAGTTGCCAGGGTCCAGTATACCTTGACAGAGAACGACATGAAGTTGAAGAATCGCCAGATGTGGAAGCTGAAGAAGAAGTACTGGCGAGCGGAATTCGCTTTCGTGGTCAACCTTGGACCAGCTGATCTCAAGTTCCAAATTGTAGGGGCGAACGGCCTGCTGAGCTCCGACCATGATGCTCTTACAATCGAGTTCATGGATCCATCAGAACAGCTGCCGTCCCCGGCGTCGCCTTCGAATGGACGAAGATCTCTGCCAGCACAAAGATCGCCCACGGCTAGACAGACCGGCACACGTTATGCGTGAGTACGGGCTGGATGGGTGGAGGACACTGGAGCGACTGTTTCTCTCTCCTAGTAGCTTGTTAAGTGGCAATGAGTAGGGCGTTGTTTTCGATGTGTCTAGATGATTATTGTGTGCAAGTTGATGGCGATGGCGATAGCGTAGGCGTCGACCGCGGAGGTTGGGAGGCTCGCTGCACGTGCTCGGCCCGGCTCATTCTCGGGGCTTGGCGCGTCTTCAGCCTCAGGCAGGAAATGGAACTGTACTTCACCCTCCCCAAACTCCAAGATACAAGCCTCTCCTCTTCTGCTCTGTGTATCGCCCAGACCTGCCCAAACTTGCATCGGCTACGAAGAAGGGCGAGGTAAACGAGTCGTCACTACTCCTGTGACACGGACCCGCTGAGACTGGGTGACAAGCGATCGGCTTCTCGCTTCATGCGCGAAGTGTTGTGCAGACTTTCCACAACTCAGCCTTGCGTGCCCATCCACACCAATTTCGGCATGCAATCCGCCGCGTGATTGAGGCCGCCAGTCACGATCAGTCCGCGATCAGCAAGCCATGCATGAATGCACATTGGCTGAGGCCTCGACGCGGAGCTACACCACGATTTACCAATATCCCACGTTGTAGGACACAATGGCGTTACATTGGATTCCTTCCAGATTCCCACGAGGCTGGGAGTGGCGGTCTATGCATTCAGCTCCCTGCATAAGTGCCGCCAAAATGTGACTTTCCGGAAGAAGAAATCCTCCATCGACCAGGAGACACGAATCTCGACCTGCGTGGCAAAGGTAGTGAGAACACTACTGCACCATGCGGCCCGTATATGTACCATTGGCTGCGGAAAGAAATGTCCATGGACGTCGCGGTATCTCTCGAAAGCTGGTCACGTCGCATGTCCGGCAATGCTAG
The DNA here is from genome assembly GCA_013365235.1 of Cercospora sesami. NCBI lineage: Eukaryota > Fungi > Ascomycota > Dothideomycetes > Mycosphaerellales > Mycosphaerellaceae > Cercospora > Cercospora sesami. The sequence goes on from JAASLG010000806.1 coordinate 5,825, forward strand.
CAGCTCTTCAGCCTGATCGAGTCAGCGCTAGTATATTGATCCCTCACTCGCTACATGCGCACCATTCTCTCGAGCTCCATTGACAACGATTCGAGCTTCGTAAACTATATCAGCTCAAAATGACACTCGTCAGCACTTTCTATCTATGGCTTTCTCTGGGATTCGGATCTGTACAGTCCGTGCTGGAACTACCGTTGTACTCACAACGCGCTGGACTTCATCGCGGGGCCAGACTTCGCTCAAGACAATTGCAAGGAGTTGCAGAAGGGACACTTACTTATGACCAGCGCTGGTATGCGTATGGCGGTAATTACATCGACGTCGCGGTAGGCAATCCCCCGCAGCGACAAAGCGTGTGGATTCGCACCTGGACATCTGATACGTACTTCAATTCGGCCAATTCAACCACCTGCAAGGCTTCTACGGGAGACCCAAATGGAGAATGTCGAGGTGGTACGTTCAACTCCTCTGCTTCAACAACGTACGAAGAGGTCGCTACCTCTTCTGCCATGGATCTCTCATACGCAGGTGTCACTGGTCCTTTCGGAAACGATACACTTCGGATTGGATCAATGGTCATTGAAGGTGTTCAATTTGGCGTTGCAGAAGACATCTCCGGCGATTCATTCGTGGGCGACATGGGCCTAGGCTACGCGGCCGATGAAGCGGCAGTGAGAATTAATGGGAGCACTCCTTACCCCAATGTACCCGATGTGATGGTCCGCGCCAACGTGACTGCCAGCAGACTGTTCTCAATTGCGCTTGGTCGAGAAGGTAAGACATACCCATCACTCGGATTAGCTGTTGGACAAATTACTGACAGCAGCTGCCAGGCTCGCAAGGATCCATAGTCTTTGGGGGGATTGACTCGACACGATACACTGGGCCACTGGAAACCATCGATTTAATCAATCGGACCCAGCCCTACAGGAGCGCAGGTGGCGGCAACAGTACCGCCATCAAGGAGTTCATCACGACTATTACTCAGGCCGAGTTCAAGGTTGGCGATGAAACAACAGCCCTCTGGTCGTCAGGTTCGGATAGCACCGAAGCCTGGAACAGTAACGATTCTGCCGTTCCAGTGGTGCTGGATCCTGCTTTGGACGCTTTGTATCTGCCTTCGGAGCATTACGACCGATACATAGCTCCTCGCTTCCCGTTTCTCGATGAGAACGGCGGGTGCATTTGCGATTACGCTGACACCAATGACACATTCCTATTCACATTCGGAGACAAGGTCAAGATCGAGGTTGGGGTCAAAGATCTTATCAAGCGGAGTCTTAATCTAACTTCAGAGGCTCCACGACGATTTGATAATGGTACGGATCGATGCGAGTTGTTCATCGTTAGCGACTCTGCAAAATCGTCTGCCACAAATCCTTTATACATACTAGCCGGGCCTGTCTTAGAAAGCATGTATGTGGTATTCGACCAGGACAATGATCAAGTCTCGATCGCGCAAGCTGCTACCCAAGTAGCCGAAACTTCGAATATCATCGCAATTGAAGCGGGCCCGGGTCAAGTCGCCAAAGTGGCCGCCAGCCTCAATCCCAGCCCAACATCTTCTGGCGATGGTTCTAGTCCATCAGGCACCAACACACCAGATCCGGACCCAGTCAACACGGGTGCGATAGCTGGAGGAGTCGTTGGAGGTGTAGGAGGACTCGCCCTGATCGGTGCAGCAGCTTACTTCCTCGTGCGACGAAAAAGAAAGACAGAGACACGGCCGATGTCTGAAATAGCGAATGATTTTGGTCAGGATTTCGACGGCACATATGTCAACCAGCCGAAAAATCCGAGGTACAATGGAGATCCTACGATGGGATGAGATATTGCGTCGAGGCGAAATGAGCAGATAGAAGTGGCGATAGCTTGGAGAAAAGTCTATAGCTGATGATGAAATGATTTGATGTTGTGCACACGAATTACATCACGTTCGTGCCAGATCATTGAATCACAGTCGCAAGTGCTCTGAGTGGTCGCAAATAACACCAAAATTGGTGCACGGCGCTTTGCACAGGACACATGACCTTTGACATTCGCATATCGTTGACTGGTTGACATAATTCCATACCTGGCCAGCATTGGCATCTTTACGAGGAGAGCCTGTTCCTGTTTCTGTTCCTCGTTCCCATCACCAAATCCATCATCAATACAAACCCTCGCCTCAACTCTTGCAACTCCAACCTAAGCCCCACTCCAACCCTTCGACATATCTCTCGCACCCTACTTCCTCACACAATACGTTATACCCCCATCAGCACACGGAACTCCCCGACGAGGGGCATATCCAGCAGCATATTCGTTTGTAAAAGCGGGTGATCTCTCTTTTCGGCACTACACGGGCAGTGAACAGCGTTAGCAAAAAAGCAAAGAAGCTACGATACCACCCGATGAGAGAAGGTGGGGAATTCTGGGTGGCACGTACGCATAATGGCATGCGGTTCAAAGCACAACCTTGGTAGTCGATCGCTGTGGTAGAACTGCAAAAGATGGCGCAGTTCGCAGTGATGGCGAGGAGAGCAGCGATGAGGAAGGTGAGTTTGAACATTTTGCGTTCGTGATTGGGTTCCTTGGAAGGGGCTTGTTTTTTGAAGGTTTGCTTTTTGTCGTACTGTTGCAGGGCTGATGTCGAAAGAAAGAAGGATGAACAGGAGACTATATAGGATAATATCTACGCGTCCGCCTTCTCTTTTCTTGCCTCACAGCCTCATTGTCTGCCATGGTACAGCATCCATGAACCTCACTAGTTACTGGTGATTTGGAGGGGAGAGACGCTGGCCAAGGGCGCGGAGTGTAGTCGAGAGCTGAGCTTGTAGGGAAGTTGTTTTGGACAGAAGTAGTGGGATCTAGGCAACAGAATGTGCAGTGTGATTAGTTAGTGCTATGGAAACACCGCAAGTTACACATGAACGTGTTCAATGGTTGATGACGCGGAACCAAGGCCGCCGAGCTCAGTCGACACGCAGGCTTGTAGGCAGTGCTGGTTTGAAGCCTGGTGACTAACAGTAGAATTACCCCATAGCCGCATTGATTGCGATTGGTGGTCAGTTGTGCCCGAGAATGTTCAGAAGAGCAGCCATTGTTGCAGGTCCCAAGGAGAGGTGGGAGACTGCTCTCTTCACGAAAGAGCGTATCCAGTTGACTCTTGGCATTGAGAGTATGTCTGGGGCCGGAGAATAGATAAATTCTCTTACTGGCTGGTCGCTCATACTGAATCTCGATCCCTTGTCCGTGCAGCTTACGCCCAGCCCGGCCAAGAGAGATCGATCACTTGACTCGAGCACCCCAGTTGTCTTTGTGGCAGTTGTAGACTTCCGCAGTGCGTACTGCTCTATGTATGTTGTGCGCTGAAGGTCATTCTTTATTGGTTGATTTCGTCGTTTCGAAGGTACGAGGACCATGTCTCGGAGAGTGCTCATCAGTCTCTACATTTTATTCCTCTCTTATTCGGCGAACACTCTCTGCTTTAAAGTGACGTTTCCGTGGGGCCTGCTTCGCCGGACATTTCTTGACAGCCACAATTCCTTCGTACTCTCATTTTCAAAGCTTTACCCAACGTGTTGCTTCGTAAGTGCACGCCTCGGCATATTCTCCATGCTGCTGCCCGCGTAGCGCTATCTTACCGCCTCTTCGGGCCCGAGCAGCCTTTGCATTGATCTGGTGGTTTGAGGTGTGCTCAGAAGTGAACACCACTGCCCCGGATCCGAGACTTGGTTGCAAATATTGTCAAGACGATACCATTTTCGCTCATATCTCCAGTCGAACTCTCATCGCACTCAACGTAGGATGTGCACGTCCGGTCGGGAGCATCAAGGTGTCGGTCCAGAGGGACCCTCTGACAGGATTTTGCAAAAGGAAGGAGATCAGAGAAGAGAGCTGTCCTTCGCACTGAGCACCTGCGGTCTAGCACACGCGGTGGTGCCAAGCATTGTTAGTCAGCAGCTATTCTGGAAGTCATAACGGCTCCACATCTTCACGATCTTGCGCGTGCGCGCGTCCTGGTACATCAACAAGCGCAAAAGAAAGCATCGCCCGCCAACACCTTCTTGGGCGCTGCATCTGATCCTTCTTCGGTACTTCGGCAGTCGCAGTTCGGGCTCCTGCCGACGGGTATACGTTTGCAAGTGAAGCCCACAACGCTCCTGCAGAGTGACGTCGGCACCTTCCTGCAAGACAGCACGATAGCACACGCTCGAGCTCGAGCATTCGTCGCACGAGAGCGAGCAAACAGGTAGGCCGCCGTCCTTCGCCGAGTCGCTCACTCCAGCATTCATCTCTCATATCCGTCACTCTCTTCACCGCATCCTGCGAGGTAAACAGCACGTTTTCCATCAGCCGCGCCCAAGCCGCGCACAGTGAACAGCTCACCACGCCAGCAGCCACCGGCGACGTGGTTCTCTTGACTGGCAACCTGGCGTCGATCACTGGGCTCGTGTAACAGCGGCATCCTCGCGATGCTGCAGAAGCCCAACCAAAAGCGACAGCCTCTTCCTTGCTCGTCTTGATACCCGACGCACGCGAAACAGGCACAGCCAATTTCCAGCATCGTCAAACAGTCCAGCCGGTAGGCCTCAGGCAGTCGAAATCAGTCGCAACGCAGCGACGAGTTGAATACCGCGAGCCGCGCCATTCGTACGGATAGGACCTCATATGGAGAAGCTCATTCTGCGAGGTATGTGAAGTGAAGTTGAGCCGACTGCAGCCCATGAATCGCGTCTCGAACTAACCTTCATCATCGTCACAGGTGTCATGTGGGGCGTAAGTCTATCTATTCAAGCGACCATATCCCGGTACGTGGTGTCATGGCTGCAGGGCTGACTTGGCGGTTAATATAGGCCGACAAGGTGCCCGACGAGTGGTTCGAAAAGATTCCTGGCGGCTACTACAAGGCCAAGGAGAAGAAGGCCGACATTGCGGACGAGCTCGAGAAGGAGGAAAAGAAGAGCAGCGCCAAAATGAAGAAACGACGATCGCGGCGCTACAGCGACGACGAGTACGAAGACGATCGCGACTCGAGAGACGACCGAGAGAATGGTTATCGATCAGACGGACATCGATCGCGACGGTCTGATGCTAAGAAGCCAGTCGATGGGGCAGACGATTTCGACGAGATCAACAACCGGCCGCGTCGCAAGCGTAGTAGAGCGCGGCGGAGGGACGACGACGACAAGTACGGGAAAGACGATGGCCATCATCGCTCGTCACGAAAGCGTGGTGGAATCGAGTATGGAGACGGAGCCATTCCTCCTGCTGAACCGCCTCCGCCCTCGGTGACATACACAGATCCGATGGCCGGCGCTGCGGCCATGGGAGGAGGATTTGCTGCTGCACAAGCATTTCAGCAGAATGGAGCATTCGGTTCTCCTGCACCTTCCAACGGGGCGTATGGCTCTCCGTTGCCTTCCAATGGTGCATACGGATCACCACAGGCTTCTAGCGGCGCTTATGGATCACCGCAACCATTTCAACCTCAGCCGAATATTGCTGGTAGTGTCAACTCATCATTCGGCCACGACCCTAATCAGCCACCAGCCCGGTCAACTTCCACCTTGCGCGGCGGCATGTCTACTGGATATGTTCCCTATGCACACATCTACGGAGGCCCTACACATGCTCAAGGATTTCCACCGCCTCAGTCCGACGTGGGCTCAGTGCAGCCTACCTACATGAACCAGGTCGCTGCGACCAAAGTAGCACCTCCACCCTCAGACTATCAGCAAAACCCGTACGCTCAGGAAGCGTTACCGGGCACTCAGCCTGGATATATGCCTAACCCACAGGAACAGCGAAGCAGACAGTATGATGATCGATACGACCACAAATCGCGAAGCGGCTACGAATCCGATGAGACCGCTCGTCAATCACGACGTGAGCGTCGGCGATCTCGAAGATCGCGGCGCGACCGATCACCATCGCAAGACAGCTACTATTCCGAAGATTCCCGCGACGATCGAAGCCGAAGCCGACGAAGACGATCCCGTCCACCGCCTCGAGACGTGCCGCCGCCCACAGTCGCATCAGAGAGTAAGTCCACAGTCAAAGGTCCCTTTGACACGAGCCAGCGAGGGTTGGGTTACAGCGCAGTGGGAGCGCTCGCCGGCGGTCTCATCGGTAGCGAGTTTGGAAAAGGGCCTGTGCCTCGAGCACTCGCCACGGCCGTTGGTGCGATAGCTGCTAACGTGTTTCAAGCAAGGGAAAGG
>JAASLG010000809.1:0-13407 GCA_013365235.1 Cercospora sesami
CTGCTGGAGATCCTTTCTGCCTCTTTTTTGTTGAAGCAGCAGAAGAGAAGAGGCAATTGGACCGCCGCTGGACCGCTCCACTCATCACCAGAGGGTTTTCTCGCATTGGACCTGGAAGAAGCGGGACTCTCGGCTTCGTATTAGTACATCACGACTCCATCGCACATACCCTTTGAAGTTTTGAACTCTACTCCGCTTCACCACGACCTCGAGGCCGGAACAACACCACCTCATTCCAGCAGCCTGCGCAGCCGCGCAAAGAGCTTTTGCTCAAACCACGAGAAAGGAATAAGAACAGTGCTTGGACAACAAGAAAGCCGCCCAGCATGTTCCTCTCGTTCCTCTTCACGCCGTGGGCGATTCTTGCGCTCCCAGTCCTCTTCTACCTGCTGCCGTACATTCGCAACTGGTCCATTCACGACATCCCAGGCCCGTTCCTGGCAAAATTCACGAACCTCTGGTACATGTACGAATGCCGCAAAACCAGGCGCTACCTCACAGTCTTCAACCTGCACAAGAAGCTAGGCAAATTTGTTCGTGTCCAACCCGATCACGTCTCCATCGCGGATCCAGAGGCGATTCCAATCGTGTATGGTCACGGAACCGGATTCTTGAAAGCGCAATACTATGATGCGTTTGTGAGCATCCAGCGCGGATTGTTCAACACCAGAGACAGAGCCGAACATACCCGGAAGCGAAAGACAGTCTCGCATACCTTCAGTGCCAAATCTGTGGGCCAGTTTGAGCAGTACATTCATCATAACTTGGACCTTCTCGCCAAGCGATGGGATGAGCTGAATGAGAAGACCGGACGAGGAGAGTATACGGAATTCGATGCCCTGCACTGGTTCAACTATGTGGCCTTTGATATCATAGGAGATCTTGCTTTTGGTGCTCCGTTTGGCATGCTTGAGAAGGGAGCCGATATTACTGAAGTGCAGTTGACTCCAGATGGACCTCCAAGCTATTCTCCCGCCATTGAGGTGCTGAACCGCAGAGGAGAGGTTTCCAACGCTGTGGGATGTTGGCCTTCGATCAAGCCTTATGCGAAGTACCTCCCAGATCCGTTCTTCAGCAAGGGCATGGAGGCGATTGCAAATCTTGCGGGTATTGCTACGGCGCGTGTGAACCAGAGACTGGCTGCTGCTGAGCGAGGCGAGATCGATCGTGTGGATCTTCTTGCCCGACTTATGGAGGGTAAGGACGAGCATGGCAACAAGCTGGGCAAGGCCGAGCTCACTGCTGAGGCTCTTACGCAACTCATCGCTGGGTCGGATACGACTTCCAACACGTCTTGTGCGCTGCTCTTTCATTGCTTGACGAAGCCCAATGTGGTCAAGAAGTTGCAAGAGGAGCTGGATGCTGCTCTGCCCTCTGACGATGTCCCCAACTACGAGCAGGTCAAGGACTTGAAGTATCTGGATTGGGTGATCCAGGAGACTCTTCGTATCCATTCGACTTCTAGCCAGGGCCTTCCTCGCGTTGTCCCAGTCGGTGGCGCGACCGTCGCTGGTCGTTTCTGGCCGCAGGGTGTTGTGCTCAGTGTGCCCGCATATGTAATGCACCACAGCACGGAGATCTGGGGACCTGACGCTGAGGAGTTCCGCCCCGAGCGCTGGGAGAAGGTCACTGAAAAGTATGTCCCGTCCATTCTGTGATCCCCTGTCCTACCCAAACCTAACGATGTTGTACAGGCAAAAGCTCGCGTTCATCCCCTTCTCTTACGGTCCTCGTGCGTGCGTTGGTAGGAATGTGGTAAGTCTCGATCGATTAGGCGCTGCGGTGGCTGCGACTGACGGTTCGTGTGTAGGCTGAGATGGAGTTGGCATTGATCGTTGCGACTGTCTTCCGCCGGTACGAGTTTGATCTCCGTCAGGACAAGCTAGAGACGCGTGAGGGTTTCTTGAGAAAGCCTCTGGCACTGAAGGTGGGCATGCGGCGGCGCAACTGGAAGTAGCGACTGCTAGGCTGTAAGTGAGTGGGCGTCAGTGAGTTGATTCTGTACAGTATGGCGAATTGAGCGCATTGAATCGAAGATTTTACCTGATCGTTTCTTCCCCTACCTTCTCTAGAACCTACGGGCAACATTCTGCTCTTTGTCGACGTCCATGGTCGTTGACTATGGGTTGTACTGCTTGCTAGGGTAGCAGTGGGGCCCAATGGCTGACAGCCACAGAGAGGCACCTTCCTCGCCGCAGCTGAAGCGTCAGTGCTGCCTGTCCCTGGACTTTTGCTTTGGCTCCGCTCAAAGTTCATTTTCGCCACACAAACACTTCTTCCATCAACAACATTTGACCAACACATTCGTCCACCATCAGAATACCCATCGCTATGGACACAACCGTCTTCGAGGATACTCCGCCCGACATAGGCAAGGAGCTGAACCTCCATGACCTTCTCGTCCGCGCCGATGACGAGCTCAACCTACCAGTCAGCCCTCCCACCAACAACACCACTTCACTTTTCTCTACTAACACCCATCCAGATCTCCGCCGCACTCGCTGCCGTTCGTCTGCTGGCCTATGTAGGCCTTGCTGTCGCCGCCCTGTGTGTGCTTGTCGTTGCTTACTGTTTCACCCTGACTTGGCTGGCTCTGCTCTGGCTCCAAACACATCTGCTGGTCTTCCACCTCCAACTGCTGCGACTCACAATCGACACACCACTGCCTGCACTGCAGCCCCGCCGCACCGAGGAAGCGAAGAACGAGACGCCCGTCACTGACGGACCCTGGACTGAGCCATCGGCCGCCGAGACATCCTCGCGGCCCCTTGCCCAAGAGGTTGTCACTGAGAAGGCAACAGAGCCTCTCAACGGCAAGGTATTACACAATGCAGCCCAGGAGGGATATGATAATGCTGACGGTTAATAGACTGAAGTAGAAGCAAGCGACGAGCAGACCCCCGTGAGCCAGTCCCCAGCGAGGGACACCACGGTCGCTCCAGTAGTGGCACCTCGTGCCAACCCATTCAAGGTCGCCGCCGCCCAACTCGACGAAGCACGCAACTTCTCGAGATCGGTCAAGACAGGCACCAAGAGAGAGCGAGACTTGCGCCAGCAGAGCCTTGCTATCCAGTCAAACCAGGTGAAGCAGCCTACGGGCACGCCTGTCTCCGCTGTCCCGACACCTTCCCAGCTCGCCAATGTCACGAACGGTAGCTGTCCGTCTGTCGACTTCGTGCCTCCACACAAGCGGAAGACTATGGAAGCAGAAGCCAGGAGAGCAGCAGCAGCTGCTGCTAAAACCTTGGTTGATCGTGGCAGTGTGTTGGGCACTCAGCAGTCTTAGGAAGGCTTCAATGATACCGACACGCTCTCAGCCACGAAAATGGACAGCGACAACAACGGCATTGCTGCTGAGAATGATCTGGACGCTGCCAAAGATAAGACTGAGGAAACTTCTGTTGAGCCGTCGAATGTCAAAGGCACCTTGATCGCAAATGACCTCTTCAAGCGCCCGCAGATTGGCGAAGAGATCATCACGCCGGACCGTCCATACACAGTATGCAACGATGCGGATCGCCAATACGAACACGGTGACCCATATGCGGTCCAGCCCCTGCCGTACAACCACAGGGCCGCAATGGTTAGTCCGATGGAAGAGGTCTTTCGGTCTGCCCGCAGCCAGCGGTACCCAAACGCAGCCATCTACACCGCCGACCCATGGCAGCCACAGGGTCGTGAAGGTCTACTGATTGAGATTGGTCCGCCATTTATCGAAATCGACGACACGGCCCAGCACGATTCGCAAGAGTTCAACTCCTTGAAGGGAAAGCAACCCGTGGGTGGCAACTATGCACCCAATGAGGACACACCACGCGCGCTCTCTGCTTTTCCTGCCGAGCTTTCTTCAACAACGCCGATCATAGAAGACAAAGCTACAGATGATGGAGAGTGTGACCACTGGGGCGTGCTGCCGAGGCCGACCAGCACTATCATCAATCGTACGCCACCTGGCCTTGGACCAGCTGTTCATGATCGTCAGACTTCATTTGATGCTCTCCTCCTCGGCCCAACACCTCACCTGAAGCAGCCCACAGACGATAATGACAACGAGAGTCCAGTCACCGAGATTTGGAGCCCACAGTCGGACTCGATCGCTTCCAAAGCTGATTCGCCTCACCTCTATCACGACGATGCCATCTCTGGAACACAGTCTGATGACGCGTCTTCATCTGGCTCTTCTGATGAGGTCGCGGGCGATGCGTCTTCCTCGGGCTCCTCTGAGGGCGAGATGGACAACGGATCTTCATCTGGGTCGCCTGATGAGGGTGCGTCCAACGAAGCTGCCGCTAGCTCGTCTGAGGAGGAGGGTCAAGGCGATCTACTTGAGCTTTCTTCCAACTCTTCCGACGTCCAACACCAGCAAAATTTGGGTGAAGATGAGCCGGGCAGCAGTAAAACTCTGGCAGTTCAGTCAACCGCTGCATCTAGCAATGATACCAGCCAGCAGGCCAGTGGAGAACAGGAGACAGAGAGTGGCAATACCACGGAGCTGAACAAAAAGGCCGCAGCGAAGGTGAGACGTGAAGCACGTCAACTGCTGAAGCGCAAGTGGGTTGAGCGTGACATTCTCCGAGTGAACCTCATCAGCACTTCCTCGATCGAGAATATACGGCGACTGGAGACCGCGACCGCTGCCTACTTGGAGCAGCGCACTGTGCTGGCCGGCCTCATGCCTACCGGTACTCTCAACGAGCTGGACAAGGAGTGGTTCCCTGTGTTTCCGTCTATCGATCTCATGCGTCCAGCGGTCACCCCAGACGGCGCGCAGCAAATGCGACAGGATGTGAAGCGCAGTAAGCAGCGCCCCAGTCATTATCGATGAAGACACTTTACTGACGAAGAGAACAGAGATGGCCGCTGCTGCCGCCGAAGAAGCTATTCGCAACCCTCCTCCACCTGAGCCTACCCCTATCGAAAAGGCCACCAAGTCGCTTCAAAGCGCTTTCGATCTCCACTCGAGCGCTCTCTCATACTCACAGACTGTGGACAAGGGCATACCATTCAAGAAGTGGAAGGAAACTGCGGACAAGAAGCTCACTCGTGCACACAAGTACTACATGGTCAAGCGGCAAAACTTGATCGATCTCTACGGTGATGCTGGACTGCCGGCCGCTGTGGCTGACTTGTATCCATCGCTAGATTGAGTAGGAGAACAGCAAGATACGGATATATGCGTCGAAGGGTGCGTGCGTTGCAAAGGCGACTAAGTTGTCGCTGTCAGGAGCAGGTGGTTAAATAGGCTTGAACCACGATTGCTCCTCGCAACAGATAATGAAGAAAATGGTATGCTTCTGAACATCACAAACTATGTTTCCCTTTCCAGCCCCTTGCTCAATGGTATCGCTTTCTTAGCGGTCTTCCAGAGTAATTTCATGCTTCTGCAAAATGCGTTGTCCCTTATTGCTTCAGTTCCATACGCAATGCCATTGATATGCGTTAATTTGTCAGAACGACTTATGCTTTCACAGATTGGTGCAATCTTGTCAACGTCCCATCCCCGTTTTCACTGGCTTTCTCCTGATGCGAATCTCAGACCGGTGCTGTGCCTCCTAAGCAGCAAAAATTTTCGTTACCGTCGCTGTTCCATTCGCCGCGGCGTCGGCATGTGCTCAATTTTCAGAGCGACACGAACTGCATGTTCGTGCTCCCATTGCTGTAGGATTTTGATTTACGATTCATGTTCATATTTGGTGGGGTCCAAGGAGAGATTTTGTTTTTCTTTTAGAGCGAAGGATTTGCTTTGAAAGCTTCAGATTTGTGAAATTCGATTCATTTCCATGTTTGTTGTCTTCTAGAAGGAGTGATTCGCGGAGTGGCGATGTGCTTCCAAAGGTTTGGAAGATTGGATTTATGAAGCATTTCCATATTCGTTGCCGTTCACAAAGAAGAATTTTTAGAGCCACGTGTGCCAGAGAACAAGCTTTTCATTTCACGTTTCCAATTTCAGATTCGTTGCCATTCTATAGAAGCATTTTTTCAGAGCGATGGCAGCCTAGGCACTGCAAGTGAGCCCATTTCCAAGCTAGGTCTTTCCAGAATCAAGTCCCAGAAATCCTCGCCTCTCCATTCTCTCCGATCTCCACGCCGTCGAATAGGCCCCCAGCATATTCAGCGTCCTCCGGTCCAACCCCAGAAACGTCGCCGCCTCTGTCCTCGTGGGGCACCTCCACAGCTCCCATTGCCAGCACCCCGTACCGCTCCAGTAAACCCACCACACCACCCAAATGCTCCCGATGACTCTCTTTCCAGGCGCAAATCAAGTTTGCCACATCGGTAGCCACAGCGGCATTACCACCGTGGCCAGATCTGGAGAGGACGGCCCCGGCATTGGTGGCCACGGCATCGAGTGAGGTTTCGAAAGCAGAGCCCAGGTCTCGCAGGGTCGACATGACCACCTTCGCTTCAGGGGACATCTTTTCGTAGACTTTCTCCATCGCTTGATCTGTTTCAGAGGCTTTCTGTTTTTTTGGCACGCGTTGGCTTGGCATTCTCGCCAGCTTGCGGAGATTTGACCTGTGCTGTCTCAGTGAGCGAAGTGCTCTTGCGCTTCTTGGCTGGTCGTTTTGAGCCAGGCTTAGGAATTTCCTGCGCGCTGTTCGGCGATTCTGGGATGGCTGGCGAGGTAGTCTGGTCTGGATTGGCCGCTGAAGCCATCACTGAGTCCTCTTTCTTGTCAGGTTGCCGGAAAAGCTTCAGCTGGGCATTGAGTAGCTTCATCCGCTCGTTCTGTTCAGTTTTATTCATAGGCCGGTGCTTCTTGCGTTTTGTCCTCGTAGTCTCTGTAGCCCCGAGCAAGGTCAGTGCCATCTCTTCGCTGCTAGAGGGCCAATTGCCGGATGCCTCCATATCTTTTGTTGTGTTACGTGATGCCGATGTGGTATCATTGTCGATCTCCGGCGCCAGTGGTGCATCCTCGTTGTCGTTCCCGTCCTCTACCACATCATCGCTGTCGTCGTCAAGTTCACTGTCGACCACTGAGTTCCCGTCGTCTGCACCAACTTCGCTCTGTACCGCTGCGTCATCGTCACTCTCAAGCTGTAAAGTAGTCTCAGGCAGCGGCGGAGGCAACCCGCTGTCTCCTGTCCCACTATGCTCTGGTAGTTTCTTGCCTCCAATGGAACCATACGATCCCCGGCCGGGTAATCTCTTCCCGCTGGTGGACGGGTGCTTAGGCAATTCCGCCTCGTGACTGGATGAATGCTCAGGTAGCCCCTCATCGCCAGTGGACGACTGCCCCGGCAGCCGCTTGCCGCCAGTGGCCGCACGTCCAGGTAGTCTCTTGCCTCCAGTGGTTGGATGTCTTGACAGTGTGTTGCCGTCTGTCGACACATGTCGAGCGAGGCCGTTTGAGGAAGACATGTTGAAGGAGTCCCAGTCTTGGAGTGCTTTTGTGGTTGCCAGGCTGTTGATGTTCGAGTTTGAGTTACGCAGTGGCTAGTCGGGCTTAAATCTCGCAACGAAGTGAGGTTTACCAGTCAGCTCTGGCGAGCTCCAAAGTGAGCTTGTCTCGGCTACACAGCGCAGGCAGACGCACACGAGAGCTCACTTCGCCGTCGATCGTTCTGGGTCTCAGTAGTCGCAAGTTTCCTGTAATGGTCGAATGTTCATGACGCCGAGGGTTGTTTCGACGAACAAGATTGGTTACAGGCTTGGAAAGGTGCCTCTACTTAGATGATCAATACTGCTAGAAGCATGTTCTTCTGGTCGGGGGGCATTGTTCGACGTGCAGCAATGTCAACAGGGCTCCGCATCAAGAACTCCCGTGCAAGTAGCGATCGTGACACATGGCAGCCTGATAATGTGAATTTCGTCATGGTCGAGCTTCAGCGTTGCCTACACCAGTCTCTGCCATGGCTGACTTGCCATTGACATAGTGCTGTCTCCATACCGGCTCCGAGGATGCCCGCGCAGAATATGCCCGCGCTATCTGATACTGATACGGCGCCCAAGGAGAACTCCCGCTCGTCCTCCGAGACATCCTCACGCACCGCAGCGAAGGTGCTGACATAGACCAGACCGCCAAGAAGTCCTTCCCACAGAATGATGGCGAATATGAACCAGACAGTCGGAATGAAAGGCCACAATGCTTGTGCTGTCAGAGCAATGAGGTTGAGGACTTGCAGCCATGTCGGGATGTACAAGCTCCGGATTCGAATGAAGGGCAATGACGAGCGCGAGACGAAGACGCCGAGCTGGTAGATCGTGCCATACGTGGGATAGAACTCTCGATATTCTCTGAATGGAGATTCGTCAAGTCGAAACAGAAGTGTGGGCGCCACTCCTTGGTTGATGGTGTATTCTGCTAGGTAGACCAGGAACAATGGCAGCATGTACGGGATCACCAGGCTTTGGGCACGGATCAACTTGGACCTGAGATCGGCAAGGCCCTTCGATAGCCAATTCGCGCGGTGACCATATGCTGGCGAGGAAGGCCTGGCGCCTGGCTGTTCCAGCAGACCCGTTTGTGACGTGTCGACATCTGCATCCTCCTCTTCGGCTGCTACGCGCTGATATTGAGATTCTTTGCGGTGCGTGGCCTTCAGCGGGCTCAGAGGTAAGAGCAGGAAGTAGGATCCCAGCATGGCAAAGCCCAAGACGCAGCTGGACAGCAGTGTCGCGTGGACGCTGAAGCCCAGGGTTGTGGTTGCCAAAGTGTACGCTCCTGCTCCCACCAGACCCGCTGCGCCCGTGCCCGAGCTCCAGCTTGCCAGACTGAAGGGCCCATAGAAGTGCGTCAGAGCGAGGAAATTGACCTCGCCAGCGCCTGAACTGATATTGGCCAGCACGATGCCAGCAATCTTGCTACTGATGCTGCCGGCATCTGTCGTGCTGGGCGACAGCGCCACAGCCAGCATACCACATGTTGCGAGGCCTACGAAGATGATGATGCGGAGGTGGTATGGGACAAGATGGATGAAGTACGGCGTTACGATCTTGGTCGCGAGTCCTGGTATGATACAACTGAGCAGCACCGTGGCTTTGGGAATGGACGGGCCGACGAGGTCGAGCGCGGCGGTTAGGATGATGACATAGAAGATGTTGTTGATCAGGCCTGTGCAGCATTAGCTCTCCGGTGTCCCCCATACCGTTGCCGCATGCACATGTGCACTCACCGAACAACCAGAAGGCGATGCACACGCGCCCCGAAGCACCCTCGAACTTTGCCGCCAGACGGGCCTTGGTCAACTGCCACGACGAACTCGGTGCGCCAGGCATCGGGAGCATATTCGCGCTGCGAAAGCCGCCGCCGACAACGTGCACACCGACAAGAACGTCGTCGGGCGGGTGCGTGAGATGTCCTACACTCGACAGAGGCCGGCCGCAGCAGCAAACGCGATGAGGTCAGCTGGCGCGAGTGTTCACATGCAATTCTGGGCCAATCCACGGTGCCGCCAGCTTCCCGCCCGTCGGCACATTCGCAGGGAGCAAGGGTGCAGCGAGCGATGCGTTTGCCCAGGAACGCCGATCATGGGCCATGGCTGCTCTCCTGCGCTGCGCGCATCCACAACCCACTTCCCCGTCCGCTGTCTCTTTTCCCTGACGACTCGACGACGACTTGCAGCTGCCTTGCAAACACCCTCTGCACACACCACCCCTTCTACGCAGCAGCCCTTCGACCATGTGGCCGTGTTGAGGTATGCGCCGGACGTGTTGCGGGCACAGTATGCCCTCTTCGCACCATCGCAGTGTAGTCCACACGAGCCACGCGAGCACACGACGACGTCAACAACGTGTCGCTTGACACGATTCCGAGACAAAGAGGTCGACAGGAACAGGACAGCATGGATCGTACATCGTATGGCCGTCCGGGCGAGCGCCTACCAGGACAACATCCGCCGACGACATCGACTTCGAGTCACCCATCGCCATACATGCCGTCGACCGCTCAACCTCCGATGCAAATCCCATACTCGGACCCTTTTCACGCGAATAGGGATCCGTTCATGCCCGGTGGAGACCGACGAGGCAGTGCAGGACTGTCGTCAAGAGCATGGCAGCCGACGCAAGGTACGTGATACAATATTTCTCAACACAACGCCGGAAGAAGCATGGGCATATGACAGCTGGCTGGCGGGAGACGATGCGCAAGCAATTCGCATGTACCAGCTATGGTACGGTGCTGTCATCAAGTATACTTGGACTCTGCCCGGAACCCTCGATCGCCTCGTGATGCGGTCAGCAGAACCACGGCGAGCCTACACATTCCCGACAGCTCCCTGCTGTGGTGATGCCACATCGGTGTGGCCATGACCAAGAGCTGCAGCGAACACCGTTTGGGGAGCAGGGGCACGCGCACCATGCTTTGCCCTAGCGCCGGCAACAGCTCTGCTGCTGGGACAGCTCGCCAGAAGAACTGGGCTGCATGCATCATCACCGCAGAGCTCTCTCAACACCAGCTGCGTGTGCGATGGCAGTCGCCGGGCGACGCGTCTATCGGGCATCAGAAACGTGGAGAGCGGTCTGCCGTTGTGTTTCACACGCACAATACGCTTTCAGGACCGGCTGCATGTTTCGTGGGTGACAACAGAGAACCAAGGCCTGTGTCTGTGTCTCTAGCAGGGTTTCGGGCCACAAGCGAGGAACCAGCCCCACTCATGCAGCTAGCGAACTCAAACAGAGCTATGAGCTCAGACGATCTCGACTCGGCTAACTCTGCGCGTTTTGCGCTTTCCAGGTAATACTTCGCAACAGCACTCACCGCTCGATCACGCACCTCCGCCGCCCCCTCCACCGAGCCAGTCGGCGCACCCCGCCCCTCTGAGTGCCATGCCGATGCCACCGCCCTACGATCAATCGCGAAGACGGTCATTGGGCAATGCGGGGAGCCCGCAGTATGGAGGTGAGCAGTGGCTGTCGCATGTGTCGCAAAACTACGAACTCAATACTGACCATGTCATATCAGCGCCGCTGGAATCGCTACCACCGCCTCCGTCATACCCAACCCGAGCGATGCCACCACCTTCCTCGCCGCAAAACGCCCCTTCGTCTCATCTAACTTCTGCGCCTCGAGGGCCTCCAACTGCGTCACCATTCACTGGTATTCGCGACCTATCGAGCTCACATCATCGCCCTGGAATGTCAATATCGGCCATTCTAGGTGGTAGCGACGAGCGCAAGCCGCCCGGTTCGCCCCATGGCTCTGCAAATGGCCCATCTTCGACCCCTCGGCCAATGCAACCCCCATCGCCTGGAAGGGCCAGGTCGTCGAGTATGCGCGAAAGTGGCGATCGTGGAATGAGGCGACACAGCCCAGTGAGAACATTTGGAGAACCTGCACGCATGGGATCAGAGCCACGAAGAGACGGTATTTTTGGCTCTCCACAATTCCGCCGCGAGCCGGCGCATGGTTTTAGGGCTTTCCCTCCTCATGCGCAGGAGCCTACACAACATTTGAATGGGCATGGCGCGCCTGCAAGGCCGAGCAGTCAGCCAGCTGAAGCGGATCGTTTACGTGGGTTGGAGGAGGCAGCACATCGTGAAAGCATGTTTGGAGGCAGGGCCACGAGTTTTCGACCTCTGGGCGATCCACAGCCCCCTGCACGCAGCGAGCCACCATTCCGGCCGGAGCGACAACCTTACCATAATGGTGTGACCTCGCATCCACAGGAGCGATCAATATTCAACAGCCCGCAAACAGAACGTGACAGAGGCGCACCTGCTCCACCACGGTATACGCCTTCTGCAGCAGGACCTTTTGGAGGTCCGCCAAGGGAAGATGCAGCTCCCTTGTTCCGACCAGCATATCCGCCTACATCGCACCCAATAGTGGAGCCTTTGAGGGAATCCATTGAAGGGCGGGCGCAAGAGATGCGACGGCAATTTTCACGACCATCACCACCTCCCGGAGACTTACATGGATATGACAGACCACGGAACGGATTTACGGAACGACCCATGACACTTGAAGAGCATCAGAGAATGGAGGCTTTGCAACGGGAGCAGCACCGCAAGGAAAGCGAGGGCTCTCTCCGCAAAGGCATTCTCAACATTAGTCCAGAGTTGGATCGCAGAGGACGTAACTCGCCACTCCCGCAAGCTGTGCAGGGCGCACAGCCTAGACACGTGGGTCCTGGCGGCGACAATCCGGGGATTAAGATGGAGTTTGGCCGCATGTTCTCCGGACTGGGATCTGGTGTCGGCAGTACACCTCACCCCGGACACCCTGCCAATGGAGCCAGCACACCCACACGCAAGAGTCCCGCCGCTCGAATGTTGGACGGGGGCGACCTCAGGCGCAGTGCAGAGGTGGATGTCCATAAGAGCCGAGGCAAGGCCGGTTCTAGGTTGGGTCGTCGCAACAATGGTCGAAGATCGAGAGACGAACTCGAAGAAGCTGAAGGGAGAAACACGCCCGATGCTCAGCGCGGAAACAAAAAGCCGAAGACCGCCGCTCAGAATCATCACCACCACCATCACGTCCACCCACACCACCATCATTACCATCATCACGAAAACGCGGAGGCTAGTAATGGTTCCCATGCTGTCCGGCATCCATCGAACCCACTTCCGCACGTGAATCCGATGGCCAACCAAGCGCATCATCACCACCACCACCATGCACATCCCGTAGGCCACCATCACCATCACCCACCTAGAGCGATGCCGATGCCGCGGAAGCCAACATTGACTGTTGACAACAAAAAAGTGCTTGACGAGGTTGCGAACAAGCCACGCAAGCATCTTGGATCGCATCTGTACACGACCGAGCTATCTACTCCGCCTGCCGTGGATACTCCAGCCGATGCCAAGATCAAATACAGTAGCAAGATGAAGCCAATACCGGTGTTCACGGGCCACGAAAATTCCACTTATACTGTTCGTGTGCCACGGTACTACCTGAACTCCGTGGAAGGCGAGTCGAACGGTAATCATAGCCTGGAAGAAATCTGCAAACGGCGACAACTATGGGGGACCGAGATTTACACGGACGATTCGGACGTCGTTGCAGCAGCGGTTCACTCTGGCTGGCTGAAAGGTGATTGGGGTGAACTCAATGACGATATACGAGAGCTTTTCGATGAGACCCCGGGGCAGACCAACGGAGACGGAATGCCTTTGTCACTGGTGGAACGACCCCCCAAACCGGTCAAGGTCCCAGATGGTCACGATGCTCATATCACTGTACTGATTCTTCCTCCGCTCGACTCGTATGCTGCCACGACTCAACATCATTTGGCTTCACGGGAGTGGAAGAAGAAGCATGATGGTATGTCATATATGATACACAGCATAGAATTTGTGGACGAAGGGCCAGCAAATCGCTTCGTAGATCGCAGCGGGGCTGCGAGGAAGAAGAGAATCGCCATGGAAGAGGCTGCAAGGAGGGAAGCCGCTGCTGGGCTTTTACTATTTGCCAGTGGCGGGTCAGGCACTGTGCGAGTCGGCGCATAGGATTCCCATGGA
>JAASLG010000810.1:0-12792 GCA_013365235.1 Cercospora sesami
ACTTCATTCAATCTTGCGGGCTCTGGACAGTGGGTAAGTCGTGACTCTTCACCCGCACGTGCGAGACTACACTGAGACCATCTAGCTGGCGAATATCTGATGCACCTACGCCGAAACACTCACACAGCTATGCTGGAGCACTTGATCACGTCCCTTCAGCAACGTTTGAGCGAGTTTGGCATTCCAGACGCCGGTAAGGACGCCTCGCCCTGGACTCTGAACCTCCGAATTCTATTCTGGTTCGTCCAGTTTCTTCTCAGTCCGCCAATGTCCGTTGGAGGAGACTTTCAATCACCCATATCACAAGACAGAGTTGAAGTGAGCTCAAGGATAGATGCTCTCGTTGAAAGATTAGTGGTGGACCACCCCGAGTCTCCATTTCCATCACATCTGTACGTGGGACTGCTTAGAAACACGCCTCATCTGAGCACCGGACTAAGGGAGGAATGACTACTGACATTATATAGAAGCCTCGTCATGAAGCTGTCAACAACGGCCTACCTTGTTCAGGGCGTTATGTCGAAGTCACCTTTGGCCAGGGAGCTCGTCGCTTTCCGTGTGGGGGCTAAAGTCACCATCCTCAAAGAAATCGGCAAACAGATTCCGGCGGCTCAGAGATTGGTGAGAGCGATCGAACAATTCCAGGCTAAAGTCGACTTACTGCGTTCAGCGTCGAATTCTCATGATGAGAGCATCTCATTGGGCGCTTCCGTTGCGGGTAGTCGTCGGCAACAGAACAACGTTGAGCCAGTGGAGAATGATGAGACTAGAGACCATGAGAACATCGACTTCTTACTTGGAGACTGGCTGCTCATGCCTCAAGATGACATTTTGGGGCTCACTCCAGATCTAGACTTCCATTCATTATGGCAGCAGTGATCGAAAGCTGTCTCCCATCTTTACTTTATCGGTCAATACGTTTGCGAAACGACGCCAAGAAGAATAGCCCTTCGATCAGTCGCAACTCCAATCTGAGTAGGTGCAGCCTAGCAGTTCGCAATAGCATTCAGAAACGGTGTCCGATCCTGTACGCTGTCAGGATTAACCGCAATCTTCGTTCCGTCAACAGGCTACCTACTGCCCATGTTTGGACGAACTTGATCCTGGGGCCACTGCTAGCACCTTTCTCAATGGCCAGCCGTACAATAAAGTCACCCGTGGCAGTGTTTCCATTCTTATACGCCGTGGTGTTCCTGCCTACAAGGAGCAAATCTTCCCCAGCTTCGTCTTGCACATAAGCACGTAGGATCTTGTGGACTCGGCGAGACACTGCATCCCAGGCACCATCTCTGTAGCGAAGGATTTCTAGAGAACAACGATCAGTACCCAGAAGACCTGGTGTTTCCAGTCGCATACCCTCTTGCCCTCGGACAGTTTTAGCTACCGCGTGGATTTCAGCATCCCGGGTGAAGATCTGGTCCACAAGATGCTTGCCAGTGGCTTCCGGAGTATCGAGAAGCGAATAGTAGCGAATGATAAGGTCTTTCACAGCCTGGTCGATCATAACGATCGAGGGCCAAGCGGTCGTGTTGTTGGCCATCGTTGCACTGATCTCGGACTCTATAGTCAGCCACGGAGACGACGAGCGATGTAAATCACACAGTGCGAAAGTGCTGCGTGGGAATCTTGAGCAATCTGAGTGCCAATCGCTTAGAAGCCGGCAACTTCTCCGAGACCGAGCGCTTCCAGGACCGACTTCTCCGACATATTGGATCTCGACATCGCCGAATTGTATTCTTCGATCTGACTATTTGCTCATAATTTTGGTCGGCTATGCCAGGACTGACGCCTCCACAGCCCCGTCCACGTACTCAATCATCGATTTTCATTAAGTGCTTCGCAAAAATGAGCACCGATCCCACCCACGTTTCCGCCAACGCTCATGCTGACGCAGATACCACCCAAGTCGATGTGCTCATCGTTGGACTAGGTCCGGCTGGAGCATCACTGGCTGCTTTCTTGAGTCGCTATGATGTATCGTGCATGGCCATCTCGAGATACCACTCCACAGCAGACACTCCGAGAGCGGTAAGATGTGGTCGAGAAACTGATAAAGCCGCCACTGACGAACGTACAGCACTCCACCAATGTCCGTGCTCTCGAGTGCTTTCGAGACCTTGGCTTGGAGGACAAGATCATTCCCTTGATGACCCCCGTCAGTCCTTATATGGACTATGTGACCTGGTGCGAGTCTATGAGTGGCCGCGAATTAGGGCGTGCGTATCACTGGGGCAGCGATCCCAAAAGAAAAGGAGAGTACGAACTTGCCAGCCCTTGCAGCCCCGGTGACATCCCGCAGAGTTTGCTCGAGCCCATCATCATCACAGATGCAACTAGACATGGCGCGTGAGTACGGCTTATCACAGCGCATCCTTCCTCTTCACCTAAACGCTAACGGATGAAACGCGTACAGCCGAGCTCGGTTCGACACCCGCTTTTTAGAATACCGTATCGACAGCGATCACGTGGTCAGCAAGCTCGAAGACTGCATCACAAAGCAGCAATACAGCGTTCGATCAAAATATTTGATCGGCGCAGATGGAGCCAGGTCAACTGTCGCCCACCGTGAGTTGCCACAGACCCATTTTATGTTCCTAGCATTGCTGAAACAGTCCTCACAGAGCTCGGCCTCAACTTCACCGGACCGGGCCTGATGGGCACTGCGTTCAACGTAGAGATCACCATGGACCTCACGGAACAAATGAAGTATCGAACTGGCAATCTCCACTACTTGATTTTTGACGAATCGCATCCTCGGTCAAGCACTGTATGTCTTCGCATGGTTAAGCCTTGGACGGAATGGATCATGATCATGACTGGCAGGCCAGGAGCAGACGCCAGCGTGGAAAGGAGATCCGAAGAGGAATATATTGCGCTTGCCAGGGCAGTAGCCGGGATTCCAGATATTCCAGTCAAATTACACGGAGTTTCCAGGTGGCATGTCGCAGGAGAGTCGACCGAGGCGTATATGGGCGGCAGAGTCATTTGTCTAGGAGATGCTATCCATCGACATCCTCCTCTGGTGGGTCTCGTTCATTTTGATGAGAACGTTTGTGTGATCGCTGACTTCATTCCCTCTCAGAACGGTCTCGGAAGCAATACATGCATTCAAGATGCCTTCAACCTGGGCTGGAAATTAGCTTACGTTCTCAAAGGTTCGTCTCGGGCATGCTTCGCAAGTCTTGTGCAGTCGCTGATTCTCCTGTCTAGGGAAAGCAAAAGAACCGTTGCTCAGGACATTTAGTGATGAGCGTCAGCCTGTCGGATCGCAGATAGTGACAAGATCCACCACCGGAATGTCTCACTCCAATCTAGCCATCTTCCACGCAATCGGAGCCACAGAGGATACTGTTGAGGGCCGTCGTCGGGCAATCGCCAAGCTCTCAGAACCTGACAACGTCGATGGTAGGAGAGCCTTCAGGTTCGCACTTGAGAACACCGAACGTGAGTACATGGCCTTGGGTCTGGAGTCAAATCAGAGGTACGAGTCGACTGCAGTCATCAAAGATGGCAGCTCAGCCCCAGCCTCCAAACTCGACCCGATGATTTACTACCATCCTACAACCCAACCCGGCGCACGTCTGCCCCACGTCTGGCTCAACAAGAAAGTGCCGGAAACGCCTATCTCGACACTCGATCTTTGCGGCAAAGGGGCGTTTACCATTCTAACAGGCATTGGTGGCGAAGTCTGGCGAAGCGCGTCGGATATAGTGTGCCAAGAGCTCAACATTACGATCAAGGTATTGAGCATTGGAGTTGATCAAGACTTCGAGGATCCCCACTTCCTGTGGGAAGACTTGCGGGGCACAGATGAAGATGGCTGTGTCTTGGTGCGGCCAGATCTGTTTGTTGCGTGGCGAGTAAAATCTTTGGCCGATGATAGCAAAGCTGCCGATGCTGCACTCTCTGCGGCTTTACGACAGATCCTAAGCTTGTAGAAGAAGACAGAAGACGAATGTATATGTTAGCAAGGAGGATGAACACGAACAAGAGACACAGCCCCGATGAAAAGTCTCATTTCTGGATCATGTGGTGCCTCGGGCCACAAGTCGAGGCTCGTCCTTCAGATTCTCGATTGGTCACAGAACCATCAGGACCAGAGCCATCGCCGCCATTCCCTCTAGCTTTCCTTCTCAATCTGGTCTACTGTACTTTCTTACCTGGTGCGGCTCTCCAACATACGCCGGCAGCAAGATGGTGAAGGACGCTGCGGCCACCCAGACTTTGCAGTTGCCCAAAGTCTCGTGAATTGTTACGAGAGATGGAACCTCGCAATGTGCGCCGCTGCTCCTGACTCTCGAGGAGTTGCAGCTATTGTGAGAGTGGGTCTAGACTCAGTGGCAAACGTCCCGCGTGGGCTCTCACGATTGTAGGCGGCCTGTGCCACCGACGAAGCCGTGGCTGCCAACATCAACATCAACGGCGTGGCTTGCAGCTGGTTGCCAAGTAATGAGTTGCAAACAAGACATTCTGGTTATTTGGAGGCCAACATGCAACAATGATTGAGCCAGGAAGTCGCGACTACAACGTTTCTCGGCATTGGACATTGATGGCTT
Source organism: Cercospora sesami (assembly GCA_013365235.1). Lineage (NCBI taxonomy): Eukaryota > Fungi > Ascomycota > Dothideomycetes > Mycosphaerellales > Mycosphaerellaceae > Cercospora > Cercospora sesami. The sequence goes on from JAASLG010000810.1 coordinate 4,557, forward strand.
TCTCCGAGGAACAACACAACTTCCATGAGTCAGCGGAGATGATCTAATAACAGAAAATACGGTGCTCGGAAGTCGGACTGATGACCAGCAATTCATACCAGGCAAGGGCTGGGCAGAGTTTGAAGCTGGCTTTCCGCAGCAGGCATGTTGTGGATGCGACCCAGATGCTCGGGTCTGTCGTTGAAGTCAGCAGAAATTGGAAGACTCAAATGAGCTATGACTGGTCAACACGTGTCATTCAAAGAATGGTAGGAAGTCTCAACTGAAACACAGAAGGAAGCTAGCTGATCGCCAAATATTCCCATTCCTTGTTACACTCTACAAAATGATTACTACTCAAGTAGTGGTCTATATGCTAGTCGTAGCGTCTGGGTCGGATCTTAATTCTGTTGCTAGGCCAATAGCGTCTGTGGTCGGATAGTACATGTGTCGTAACAAGTCGTTATCATCGTCGTCAGCCAGTCTCGCGCGCCCAATCTTTTCCTCGAGTTCTCAATGTTCTCTTCAAACAAATCCTTCCGACATTTGATGATTTGATGGAGTGCCAGCAGTATCAGCAGTACCGCAGACCACCTACCAGGACCAGTAGTTGAGGGTGTTGTAGCCGTTGTATCCGCCGTAGCAGTAGCGACGGTCATAGTAGCACCAGTTGTTGTAGTAGCCGCCACAGTAGTCGTAGTATTGTGGCCACTGGAGGTACCAGTACCAGCCCAAATCGTAATAGGAGTCATAGCAGTTATTCCAGCACCAGTTGCCTCCGCCATACCAGCTGGCTTGCTGCGCAGATTGGACCTGTTGCTTGATTTGGGCGAGCTGCTGCTCATTTGGAGCATTGGCGCCGAACTGCTTGTTGAGCGCGTCGATCCCTTGCTGAAACTCGGTGTGCTGCGCCTCCATCTTGGCTTGCACGGCATTCGTGGACTGCGCGGAGTTCTGGGCATTCTGGGCATTCTCCTCGCGGGCTTCAAGAGCCGCGATCTGTATGGAAACTGTCAGTGCATTGTTCTAAGAGATGGTGGATGATGCTGCATCACTCACATCGGCGACTGGAACTGGGCCAGCAATGGCTGTGCCGACTGCAAAGGCAGCGACGGTAGCGACGATGTTCTTCAATTGCATCTTGATGGTAGTGAGGGATGTATTGACGGAGGAGTGATTGGAATATCGAGTCAAGGCTCGTTGGGCTTGGAAGAGGTGCTTGTTTGGCTTGGAGGTCTTGGTGCTGATGATTCTGTTTCAGAGGGCCGACTTGCCCGTTCTTATAGCATTTCTGGCTTCATGCTTTCCGCGCTGAGCAGTGGGCTGGACACCGTGATCGACCGCACTGACCAAAGCTGTGCTCGTACGGTACGACGTTGTCGTCTCCGACAGCGTGAATGCACAAACAAAGTTCAGCTTCTGGCCCAGCACTTCCGCGCTTTCCCTGGACCTGATGGAGGACCGTGATCCGTATGACAGGATACCTATGCTTTTTCCGTCGCCGAGTAACTTCACGACCTGGATCTTCCGTCGTTTATGGCAGGAAAGACTTCTCATTCGAAGTTGCAATTCAGGAAAGGTGGTTTGAGTTCTGACAGACAACAGGTCTACAGGCATGCCATCTGGTCGGAGAGTCGGACGTGGCGCTGTTGACACGCGCCGAACGCGAGCAAGCTGATCCCTCGAAGCCACATGGAACATTGTGGGCACGAGCATTCCCAGCACTCACACCTCAAAGGCGGTTGGAGGGTAGCGGTAGAGCACCAGGTTCCTTGACTCCACAGATCATCAGCTGCCTGCTGAGCGTTACGGCATCCGTCGTACACTGCACACCGCCGAAGGGATGAGACTGCGCATACTTCGATTGCGCGTGTGACGCTCATGAGATGTTCGAAGCCTCGCCAAATTTTGACAGGGCCTCAAAGATCTCTACGACTGGATCTGAGTTTTCGGTATGGCTACTTCGGCGCAGTGTGCGCTGGTCTCCCCAGTCTGCGCTCGTATCATGACCGAGTGTTACATACACAGTTGTGTTGCCGTCTGACAATTTTTGGAAGCTGTAATGCTTGATCGCGACGTCACTCCCATATGGCAGCCTGGTCAGGTGTTTCCAGGGATATAATCGATCCTAGTGTGGAGCGGTTCAATATAGGATCACCGCCAAGGACTCCCCGGGAGACTTTCCAAACGTCACCACTGGTCTGGGTCTTGAAATCTGCCTCGCAGAGCAAAGTTGTGTGCAGTAGGTCAATGGCACACAGTCAAACATCCAACAGATGTCTTTCAGCTCGGTTCTAGTTGTCAAAAGCCAGCATAGATGGCCAACCTGTAGACGCAGCGCCTCGCAAAAGGAAGCTCCTACGTAGCTTCAGCTGGCTCGGAGCTCGGGCGCGCGGGCATGTGCACGCTTCGCGCGGACCACTAGATGAGGCTGGAGTCTGCTTGATCCGGCCGTTTGGGAGTGTACATCGGGGTCCTCTTTCACCGTCACCGTATGGACCGCGAAGCTAATCGCGATGACAAAGTGTATTCACCACACTTGAGCGTGAGTAAGGGCAATGGGTGACAGCGGCCGTCCCAAGACTGCGAGAATGCGAGCAATACGGCGAGACGAATCCGAGACTGAGCGAAGCCTGGGCACTTCTGACTTGGCATGTAGGTCGTACGCAGCTTTTTGCTGGTCGGTTGTCTAGTCATTGCGTGTCTTCGCCCTCAGGCGCCGTAGAGCAGGTCTTGCCATCTTGTCACCAGGCGCCACGCAAGGCGCGTTGCGGCTGTATGCCGACCTCTGCTGGGCCGTTTTCCGTAAGGCTCGACTTGCGCAATGACAGGCCCGTAGCTTCCATCCTGCAGCCGTACAGTCCGATGAGCCTTGCTGCTGTCCGCCCGCGGCCGCACGAAGCCAGGTCAGACACCAGGATAGCACTTGCCAGATGGGGAAGGGAGGCCAGCGTTCAGAAGCAGAAGGTTTGCGAAATCCAGGTGTATGTGTGTTGATCCTGTCAACGATTGGCCATTTCTTCCCGGTGGTCAGCAGAGAGCCATAGCCAGGCTGTGTCAAAAGCTCAGGAGGTGAAGACAGGTTTAGCTCGGCTGCAGGCCCCCATGTCGCCGCGTCGGAGGATGACGCGCAGTTTAGCGAAGGTTCGTGCCGTTTCAGGGTGCTGATCTATTTCAGTCTGGATTACAACACCTCTTCCCTGTCAACTGCCAGACACCGACCTGTCGGCCTCTTCAGGATCGTCAACCAACACAGCCCTACTTGGCTGCATTACCATAGCCTCCCGTAGCTTACTGTCCACCGCAATAGATTCCTCATGCAGCGAAACTCCGCGATCGATGGAATACATCCAGGTCGCTACGCTGACAAAAATGGCAGACCAACTACCCCAACAGCCTCCAGCTTAGGTATCAGGTGATGGCTGGAGGCAACGGAAAAGGCGGACCATCGCCAGCCATAGGCCCGCTCATCACCACTCAATTCACTCTCGCCGGAATCTGGAATCAAGTTTTCTCCGCCAAACAGCATTTTCATCGAGTTTAATTCACCCCCATCGCGAAGGTCGCCGGCCGTCATCGCATCTGCACCAGCCAAAATCAAGCATTGCCAGTTCCTGGAACGGCGGATGACTCCGGTATCCAGCATCAACGCTCTCGTCAGCACAGCTTATCTCTCAGGAACCATTCTCGCAGATCATCCAGCTTCTTCGTCCACCTCACACTTCAGCATTGGCTGGCAGTCGCCTTGCCATTGCTACGTAGAAGCACACTAGTCGTGCGAAGGCTGCTTCAAATCAAGGAACTTTTGAGCAATAGTGGCCATACAGCCAAGTGATAGCCACAATCCAGCCTCATACACAAGACTGAACGCCTGGAGCACCCGGACTGCAAGCCGCCATCCAATCTGTCAAGGCAACGGCTGGAGACCGCCTCGACTCTTCACGTACCTTGCGGGGCGACTTGAACTGATTCGGTGCAATCTGGCTTCCACGCCGCGATCGTCTTTTGACGTTCTCCTCTCGCCAGCAACAGCGCGACAGTTCATAGCCGAGCCTCCTGCCGCTCGTCTGAGGCAGCAGCAAGGCGAAGCATCCATTCCACGTCATCAAGTCAAGGGACCCCCTCCACAAATACCACCACAGAACACCAACACCGCTGCCAAGGAAAAGTGCATCACTTGCACAAGCCTCGAGTCTCCGACGCTAAGCCCTCCACAATACTGCTCACCCGCGTGGCTGTCACCCGATTTTATAGCTTCTGCTCAAGGGCGATACAGCTTACTACTGGTCTCAGCCGAAGCCACATATCACATCTGAAAACTCAAAGCGCATCTATCTCATCACCGCAACCCTAACGAACTCAAGTATGCTTTCCTGGATCCAGAAACGCAGCAGGCTCAGCGTCCGCAAGAAGAAGTACCAGCACTCCCGCTCCGATAGTTCCGCATCGGACTCCAGTACCTGCACGACTTCATCATGCGAAAGTCGGAGCACTATCCGGACTACCGTGACAGCCGGCACAGACTGGTCTGACCACGAAGATGATTACAGCAACAGCAGCAAAAGCTCCTCCGCAGCATGCCGTTGGGATCTCAAGACTCGAGACTTGCCCTCTCGCACCCCATCATTCTCCTCATTCAAAACGTCCGACTCTCTCTTGAGTTTCGAATGCCTTGGCGACGAAGCTATCGCCGTTGCGCGAACAGCTACAATCACAAAATGTAACGCCCTGAAGACGGTTCGCATCATTGAGAAGCCTGCGCTTCGCAAAGCCAAGTCCGTCGCGTGCGTTAACAGTGGCGATCAACATGAGATCCGGCCTCTGCCCACGCCAGGCACTACACCGGAGGGATATAGACCACGTGCAGTTTATCAAGAGCGACTCAACTCGTGGGAGCAAGCAGGGCCAAGAGATGGGCTGTGCCCAATCGGACCTTTTGCTCCTCATCCTGCACATACCTGCCATTACCTCCATCTTCCCTTGCCTCCTGTTGCATCAGCAGGTATCACCGCAGCGGAGTAGACTGTTACTCGACGCAACAGAGGACCAACATCTACAGTCTGTTGCTTTTCAACAAGATGGACTTCCCGATACTAGACTTGACTGACGACGAAGATTTCCTTTGTTCTGCATTGATGATATCCCACCGGCGCGTGAAGTAATGATGGAGATGAAGATGACGACTCACGCGAGGCACGCTTAACGAAGTACGATTGATGGTAAAATATTGGTGGGATCATACTGGCGTCGAGGAATGAGAGCTTCTTATGACTCTTATACGCAAAATCACTTGCGAGAGGTCTTACATAGATGTACTTTAGCACGACGCACGTGCATATAGACTATTGTTTCCTTTCCACGATCGCTGACAAAGTCGAATACAGGCGCTCAGCCAGGCTGGCAACGTCCCTTCCGATGTTGCCCTCAAACAGATGTGCCCGAGGCCAGTAATGGCAGAGCACGTTTCACACCGGAAGTGCTGGATCCAAGACGACCTCCGGGAATGCCCGTTTCAACCGATCGTTGAAGCCAAGAGCACACCGTTTCCACACCTCTCTCTCCACTTCGCTTAGAATGCGAGCTTCGAACACGCCTCCAGCGTTCTCTTCACCTTCTTCAGCACTACACCTCTCCGCATCATCGCCTCTGCCCTCACCCTCTTCCATCATCTCCAGGAACCCATCAAAGAACAACTCGCCCCGCCTCTCCACGTACTCCTCAAACCTCGCTCTTCCCTCATCCACCCTTTCGCCCTCGTCTTCATTCCCCAGCCCCACTTCATCCTCCCCTGCCTCCTTTTTCCTCCACCACAACTTCTCATTCCTCTTCGCCAACCCCCTCACGATCTCATCCTCCTCCCTCCCAATCCTCAACCCCTCCTCCACAAATCTATACCGCCTCATCGTAACATGAATCGGTCCTCCAAAGAATCTCAACATGTTGCAGACCATCATCCAAGCTCTCCCTTTCTCCTTCTCCACCTCCACGCCATCCATGCCATCCCAAGTCCCGTTTGTATTCTTTGGAGACGTAAATATTTGGTCAGTAGCCCACAACCCTTCCCTCGCAATCCGAAACATCTCACTCCTCAACTCTGCGTCCAAATACGCAAACGTATTATTCGTCTCGCCTTCCGCTCGATGTTTGTAAAATGCCACAGAATCATACATCAGGACACCGATTTCTGATAGAATTCTCCATTGTGTTTCGTTAAACCAGAATGCGTTTTGTCCATCGACCTCGATTTCGAAATCATTACATCGTAACGCAGCCGCAATCGTGAACCGACAAAGCGCGTCGCAGTCTCGAAGACGAAACCAGTTGGCTGGAGAAACTGGAAGGGCGGAGCGGTAGGCGGTGAAGAAGGGGGATCGCTGGTCGTTGTTGGTCGAGGTGGTAGGGGACCGTGTTTTTTCGCTAGTCACGACCAAAAATGTCTTATACTCCTTCGCCATTTCCTCTGCTCTTTCCCCTTCGCCGAATAGTTCTCTCAGAACTTCATCTAGATCATACGACCCATACAGAATTCTATCACCTTTTCGGTAGGTCGACAAATCGAACAGCTCGCCTTTGAATTCCGCTATCGTTCCGATAATGATGATTCGCATGAAAGCGAGGTATCGAGAGTAGTTCGTGTAAGACGGTATGACGGAGCGAGCATATTCGAATGCGCAGGCTAGGATTTCGGCTTTGGTTGAGGGAGATAGGATCGAGGCGGGGATGGAGTCGAGGTCGTGGAGGATGCAGGAGGGGAAATGCCATTTGGTCTGTGTGGGACGCGAGGAATGGGTCATGATTAGGTTCTTGGTAAGTTCGAGCTGTTGGGTGTGTCGCCGAAAGTGAATGCTGTTTGTGCTGTGTTGTGTTGTTGACGGTTGATGCGAACGAAAGTGGTAGTCCTGACAAGAACGGGACTGTGGTTTTATAGAGCATGGCTCTCGACGAGATGTTCTATTGAACGTGGCTTGCTGAGTCGTGACCACCTGGTATACCATCATCAGTAGCAAGTCGGGTGCGTCACGCTTCACTGAAGAGAGCAAACAAGCCTCACAACGCGTTAGCGTTCGGTGAATCATGCCAGAAGCCCAAGTCCAACTGATCGTCGTAAAGCAGAGAAAAGATTCGCACCAGTTCTGAAGACATTCTCAATTCTATACAAAAAGCGTTACATCATGTGGGATATCTCACTGTGATCATACCATGCCAGAAGGAGTAGCAAGAACCCAAAACACAACGCCAGAGGATAGATCACATGTACACAACACACAATAGCGCGACTCAATGCAATGGCACCACCCCCTTCAACAACAACAACCGCGGAAATCTCATGACTCGTTTCTGTTGCGTCGAAAAAGGTCCTGGATCCCCTCTTCATGTGCGCGTGACCCCTCCACGTTCCTCCTTCTTTTGGATTACTTCCCTTCATTTAATGACTGAGTAGGGCTCAAGCAAGTGATTCAATGCCGGACTGACCGCCTCGCCGTCCTCCTACCCAGAACAGCTTTCAAGATGTCCATTTGGATGTCAAAAGGAATCATGAAAGCCAGCTGCGTCATTTCTCGTACAAAGTCCTCGATGGCGTGTTCGGCCATGAGTGCGAGCTTCTCAGAGGTAGTAGAAGCTTCCTACAACTCATCTCTCACTCTGTCGGTCGCAGCCGTGACGGCCGAGCTCACAGTGCTGGCCGCCTCGTTCAACACACTTCCGGCATCCTGGCCCAGCTCGGAGATTCTGCTGCTGGCGCTGGCCATGGCGGCGCTTAGCTGGCTCTGAACACCTTCGAGGTACGTTTGTTCCTCGCCGTAGACAGCGCTGCTGACGGCCGCACTGGCAGAGGCAGCCTGTTCGGCAGCTTTGCTTTGAATGGAGGAAGCGACAGAAGCGGCAGCGTTGCTGGCAGCAGAGAGTGTGGGTGTTGGACCTCCATAAATGGCGGCGGAGATGGCGGCGCTGGCTGATGCGCCGATATCGAGGATAGATGCTTGTGCGGCGGCAACGTATGGCTCCGGCGTACCGTAGATGGCGTCAGAGACCTGGGAAGCGGCATCGCTGTACATACTTGCTGCCGCTTCGGTAGCTTGCTGCACGATCGTTAGCACTGGTCTCATTGTGATAGGATTGGGTACGGCACGAACCTCAAATGTGCCCTTTTCCGTGCCATAAGCTTGGGCACTAGCTGCATTGACAGCAGCATTCAGCTGCTCCTGGACTTGTTCGAGGATCGAAGGCACCTGTGTCGGTGGAACAAACGCCGCAG
>JAASLG010000811.1:0-13604 GCA_013365235.1 Cercospora sesami
GAGGACCACGAACATGATCCACGGCTTCCATGCAGACAGCTGCGTGGTCAACACGTGCACAGGACCGTTGCCGGTGGTCGGCGTTCGTGATTTGAGTGCGCAGCAGGAGCCGCGTTGACCAGTCAAGAGGGCCTGCTGTCCTGTAAGCGCGGCTGCCAGATGGAAGAGCTGCGGCATTGCGCTTGCACTCAGTACATACCACATGACGACCGGCGGTTTTAAGCATTTGTATACATGGTCCTTCTCACACAATACGTCCATGTCCTGAAGAGCTGATCAGCAAGCCATTTACGTAAGCAGCTGCTGCGGGTTCGCACTTTGGACAGCTCGATGCAGCAGCTTCATACGATTAGAAATCCGCAGGATAAATAGTGGGCTCACGACAGAAGTCCACACGGGACAAAGTACCCATTCTACTGTGTGTCGCCCAGAATGTCGTTCCTAGCAATCGAAGGCCTCCACGCCTTCGTCACCGGCGCCTGCGGTGGCATTGGCAGCGCCATCGTCAAAGAGCTTCTCGGTGAGAGCATCGCACATATTTCCAACTCACAAACGGGCTCCTCGCTGATAATTCCCAGCAAACGGCTGCAAAGTGACAGCTCATGACCTCCGCCCACCAGGCCCAAACTCCCTATCAAGTCCCAACATCTTCTACACCCAAGGCGACATCTCCGACGAAACCTCCATATCCCAAGCAATCCAACAAGCCACATCCCAATTCGGCCCTATCAACATCCTCTGCGCTAATGCCGGGATCACTAACGAGCAATCTCATCCCAATATTTGGGAAATGCCGCTCGAGACATGGGAAAATGTCTACCGCGTCAACATTCGCGGAACATTTCTCACAATCAAACACTTTCTCCTCGCTGCAATCGAGAGCCAAAAAGCTGCTGGCGGCGAAGAACTACACAATCTATCCATCGTCGTCACAGGTTCCGAATGCGGAAAATTCGGCCAAGCAGGTCATGCGGAATATGCTTCCGGCAAAGCTGGACTGCAGTATGGGCTTGTTCCTACAGTCAAGAATGAAATTGTGAGGATTAATTCCAAGGCGAGGATCAATGCTGTGGCGCCGGGATGGGTGAATACGGAGTTGATTGGAGATCGACTTGATGATCCGAGAGAATTGTATTTCGAAGCACAAGGGACGGTGGCTTTGAGGAAGATCGCACAAGCAGAGGATGTTGCGAGGACGGTGGCGTTTCTGGCAAGTCATCGTGCGAGTGGGCATATGAGTGGGCAGTGTCTGAGTGTAGATGGAGGAATGGAAGGGAGAGTGGTGTGGAGAGAGGAAGAGGTGAAAGGGAGTAAAGTTTGGGGGAATAAAGCTGATGCTGCTATACCGTAGTTCACAACAGTTATCACAAAGCGTAGACGCGCTCTCAATTGTACCGTTGTGATAGCGAGTGAAGACTACTGGTCACAATGCCTGTCCTCTCGTATGCCCAATTGGGCAGCGGCGAACATAGGCGAGTAGAATGCCCTGTCTTTTCCCGTGCCTGGCAGCATTAGTGCGGTCTCGCAAGAGAGAAGCTCTGGGCCAGGCACCATTACGTAGTGAGACAGGAAAGCTATACAGCTACACCTCTGTCCGAGCTTCACTCCACATTCAATCCTTCCGGACCCGATAACAACGACTCAGCACTGTCAGTTTCCAACATGTCCTCCTCCTCCACAAAGCCCAAGATCAAAATCGCCTGGTCAATCGACTTCGACGCCGTATCCGGCTGGCTCGGCACAGGCCAGAATCCCAAGAACACAACATCAGACTACTCCTCAGGCTACTTCAGCGCCACGACAGGCGTTCCTCGTCTCCTCAAACTCTTCTCGAAACTCGGTATATCCGACAAAGTCACCTGGTGCATCCCAGGCCACTCCATCGAGACCTTCCCCCAGCAGACGCAAGCGATCGTAGCCAGCGGAGCCGAAATCGCCATCCATGGCTACGCACATGAATCTGCATCACAACTGACCGCCGAGCAAGAAGAAGATGTGTTGAAGAAATGTATTTCATTGATCGAAGGATTGACTGGCAAGAAACCGGTCGGGTATCGTGCACCACTGTACCAATTATCCGAACGAACGATTGCGCTTTTGCAGAAATACGATTTCCTCTGGGATTCTTCGCTGTCGCATTTCGATAGCACTCCATACTTCCTACCTCGAAATCCCGCTCCGTTGCCGACGATAGACTTCCGCGCGGATGCGAATGCCGTGGACTGGATGGTCCCGAGCCCGGATTTCACGGCATTGCCGAAAAGTGAATTGGTAGAGATTCCTGCGAACTGGTATGCGGAGGATATGACTCCCTTGCAATTCTTTCCGAATGTGCAGAATTCGGCGGGATATGTGGATGTGAGAGTGGTGGAGAATATGTGGAAGGATAGGTTTGAGTGGTTGCGGAGTGAGATTGCGGATGGGAGGGATGATACGGTGATTTTTAGTATTATTATTCATCCGGATACGAGTGGGATGGCGCATGTGATTGGCATGGTTGAGCGGTTCTTGAAGTGGTTGCAAAGCTTTGGTGATGAGGTCGAGTTCTTGACTTATAGACAGATTGCGGAGGAGTGGCGGGCAGGTCAGAAGTGAAGTCGTCCTTGTAGTCGACGCTAGTGCCCCTTCTACCTGGAGCATCAGGTACTGAGCAGTTGCATGAAGTACGAACCCCATGCTCTCCTTCTCGTCAGCATCATCGACACTGTCAGCATCAATTGTGCTGCGTGCTTAGGGGCTAGACTTTTGAGAGGCTTTGCTGCGTATGCTAGGGGCCGGTGTTTGCATGCGGCCCATGACAAACAAGCTGCTTCATGACTGAGCGAACAGGCTGCAGGCGCAACATAGCACCTCCCTACGAACCATGCTGGTATACGCACACGCATGTTCAGCATGAAGTCTAACACTGACAGATCTACTGTGCATCTCGGTCGAGGTGGGGTTTAATCTTAGAGCAATGCGGCAAGTGTAACAGCGAGCTCTTGCGCACAGTTTGCAATGACAGTGTTGCTCATCCGTGACCACGGCAATGGCTCGTTCTTGCCACTGGTGAGCTGTGCGTCTCGGGTCTTCTTCAAGTTTCCCTTCAGCGGCGTTCGTGAACAACAGCCAAGTCGCTCCCGTCCAAAGGGTCTGAGACCAAGATGCTTGGAAGCAGCATTGTTCAAACTTTGATGCATTCTATCGTCAACAATGGTGACTCGATTTAGGAACTTTGACACGTGGAGGTGTTTGCACCCGATAGCCTGCATCGTATCGAAGTCGCATGTTGCATCGGGATCCCGTCGTGCACCGAGTCAACCAGGCCTCGGGCAGATAGGAATAGGAGCGGAGCCTCATGGCCGTCAGCTTGCCGTTCGTATTTGTTTCATGTCGTGATTGGTGGGCAGGCAACGCTACAGCCGTAAGCGGGCTGCAGACCAGTCGAGCACCCGCGATACTTTGGCAGGTGGAGAGGCGTTGATGGCAGCTGGGGGCAATTCGTGAAGACGTTCATGCAACGTCGGCGATGAAGTGGAGGAGCAGGTGGGATGAGTTTGGGATCCCATGGAATCCAGACATCAGGATCCTGGCCGCGCACCGCAGCACGTCCGCACATGGCAACGACGGTGTTGACGGGCGCGCGCACTATCGACGGTGAAATTCGTTGCAACGGAAAGATGAACTGCCGAATGGGGTTTGGCAGATGCCACTAGCTCCGGGAGGAGATGATAGCGAAATTGGAACACGGCGATCTGGGCGCTTTCGGCGAGCGCGCTGGGCGGAAGCTCAACGTTCGAGAAGGCTTGGACGACGGGCACAGGAGAAGGCGCACGCCTCTCGTGGCATCACGATGGCGCGGAGGGGTGGTGGATGTGCAGATGGGTCGTCGTGCGCGACGGCGAGGGCGACGACGAGTGTTTTGCAGCAGTTTCAGCAGGCGCAGCGCGACGAAAAGTGAGCACCACTGTTTTTCACGAGCGCGCCCTCGTACACCCGCTTGGCGGGCCAGAAAGGATCAGCGTTTCGAGTCGAACAGCCAGGCCAGCAAGAGCCGTCGAGAGTGGGCCAGCGAACGCAGCAACTGGCGTCACCACTGCTTGCTGACGACCAAACCTGCTCTGCTCTGCGCTTCTCCCATTCACACCACGCTGCACCATTCTTCTCCGTCGTGTTTTCCCATTGCTATCCCGCCTGCGCCCAGAAGTCGGCGGGCCCCGACCCCGATCCAGGTAGATGCCAGCGTGACATTCCACCACCAGCTGAGTTTGCCGCTCGTTTGCGCCACACGAGCCAATCAAGCACGGCCAGAGCACTGCGCAGACTAGGGACTCCTCGACTCTCGCGCGCTCGCTTCTGCCGGCCATGTCGAACACCACATCCAGTACGTCGAGTCGTTGCTGACCATCCTACCCTTCTTCTATTCCTCTTCTTTGTCGACTTTGCTCTGATTCTTGGCGCGACATAAAGGTGCCGCTGCGACGACCTCGATCGCCGACACGTCCAGCGCGCCCGTCACTTCGGATCCCATCACCACAACCATGTCGACCACCGCGCCCGAAGCGCCGACGACTTCTGTCGAAACTTCATCCATTGTTCCTCCAACTACTTCCGAGGTGCCATCCTCCACCGTCGAGCCTACCACTTCATCGGAGCCGCCGCCGCCGACAACCACTTCTGCGCCACCGGTATCGACCTCGACCATATCCGAATCCTCCGTACCTCCGACCACTCAATTCGTCACTTCCGTAGTAACCGCGACTCCAACTGCGCCAGGCGAGACCAACCCGGTAGCGACAACCATCGTCATAACGCAGACCAACTCTGCTTCAAGTGTTCCTGTTACGACTGAAATCACCTCTTCCGCGACATCCTCTAATCCCGCGCTAAACACTGGCGGTTCTTCGTCCGGCAGTAATGGCGGAGGCGGTGGTTTGAGTACCGGAGGAATCACTGCCATTGCGGTCGTTGTCCCTGTGGTTGTCGTCGCTCTTCTCGTCTTGGCCGGCATTTTTCTCTGGCGGAGACGGAAGGCGAAGAAGGCCGCAGAGGAAGCGCGTCGCAAGGAGGTTGAGGATTATGGCTTTAACCCGAACAATGACCCAACGCTGCCCGCTGTTGCATCCGAAAATGGCACCGAAATGGCAGAGGACACCAGCGGTTACCGAGGATGGGGAGCTGCGGTGGGCGCGTCCAGGAAAATGTCGACCACATTGACCAGCGGCCATACGCAAGGTCAACTTTCCGATGCTGGTAGCAACGGCAATGCGTACATGGCTGCAGGAGCCGCCGATGGAAGTGGTCGAAACAGCGGCGACGCAATGCTGCACCAGCGACGCGAGACTATGAACAGCGATCAGGTCGGAGCTTTGGGACAAGCACCAGTGGCTGGAGCAAACCCGTCAGGCATGAAGCGTGGGCCGTCAAACGCATCCTCGACGTACTCTGCAGGTGGCCATTCCGATGTCAGCGACCCACCGCCTCAAAACTACGATGCATACAACCCATCTGCCGGGTACGGCTACAGCCAGCACGGCCCGTATGGCGACGGCACATATGGAGGTGCCAGCAATCCTGACGGCATGCCGATCGTTCAAGACGTTAGTGCACGTCGGAACACACGGATACAGCAACCAGGCAATTACCAGCAAGGCAATTCTGGCATCGCGCAGAACTTTTAGCGCGCTTTTTGATGTTTTGATGTCCATCTTCCAAAAGCAGAGTTTGCGTTTGTTTTCTGAAACGAGTGGAAGACAATGGCCCAGCTCCCATGATCGGCTTCTTGCATGCAGAAGCAGCGGCATGGGGTGACGGCGCTGTTCATGATCGGCTCCCGACAAGGGAGCCACAGATAAATTTGACCGCCACTTTGTGCTTTGGCACACTGGCATCATGGCGAAGGCGTTCTTTGAGAATTTCCCTTTTGAGTTATCGGGGCGGGAATGCTTGCCGACAGGCATAGCATGGGCGAGGAAGAGGGACTATACCATATTTCAGACTTTCGTGTGCACAGAGGAGGAGACCAAGATTGAGACTTGACACCAGTCATTACGATGACTCTCATCTTGAACATTACTGTAGGCTAATAACAGAGGCAAACACTATACATATTCCAGCATTCAACGATTGCAGCATATCCTCATCTCATTTGCATGCTAGTGGCGGCAGCCTACATCACTCCTGCCACAGCAATCAGCGTTCACCAGTAGCAAGTGAGGTGCCACAACGCATCCCACGCCCCGCATGCTGGTTCTCTTTTTTGTGCTGCCTTGGATGTTGCAGGCCGGCACAACCCGTGCAGAGTGCTCACGTTGCGTCTTTGATATGTGCACCGTTTGCTGCCAACTTTGCACACCGCAGCAACATTCAAGTGGCAACAAATGCGCGCCCGCAAGCACCGTCCGCCATGGCGATGAGCACCTTTCTGTACCACGAGGACGAAACACTGGGCGACATCAAAGTGAGTTGCGTCCTTCCGGAAATTCATCGCGCGTGGAAAGCTGTCCCATTGGTTGCGGCCACGCTTCGGGAATCTTGTGTTTTGACTGAGCTCCCTTCCTGACACCTTCAAACAGTCGCATCTTCCATCGACAAACCGCACACAATCTTCTACCACCCGATCTTGGACCAGCTCGTTTTTTGCATCATCCGAACCCTCCGCCGCCGACAACATGAGCAGCTTCCTCTCCTCCGCAGAGAACAAGGCCGAGCGAGCGCTCGCGCCGCTTCTGCCAATCCCAGCTTTCGGTGACCTCAGCAAGGCCGCCAACGACGTACGCACTCCCTCGAGCTCCGAAAACTGCTCAAAGGCAGACAGGACCGCGAAGAGAACGTGCGCTGACAGGAGGCATAGCTCATCAACAAGGACTTCTACCACACCAGCCAAGGTCCGTTCTGTGCTGAAAGAGCTGCGCATGACGGAGAAGAACAGATCGACTGACAATACATTGCAGCCACTCTCGATGTGAAGCTCAAGGCCCCAAGTGGTACTAACGTTACCATTAAGGGCAAGCAGGGCTTTGACGGCGCCACTGCTGGCTCCGTAGGTATCCCCAGCACTGCAGAACATATGACCTGCTGACCAGATTGCAACAGATCGAGGGCAAGCACACTCTCAAGCCTCAGGGTACGCACAACACATCTCTTTCGTTTTCAGAACCCACAGCAGTCCCACCACCTCCAGCAACGAGCAAAAAGAAAATCAAATCGCAAAAGCAGCCACGAAAGCAGGAGACCCAGTATCCGCGAGGCTTTTTGCGCGGTGTCACATTCATGACACCACTCCCTACATCGCTGCAATCCAGTGCTTATTTGTTCGCCTACGGGGTGCCTAGTGGAGGAGGAGCTGAAGGAGAATTTGGGCTGACATACAAACGTCAAGGTGTCACCATTACTCAGGCATGGTCGACCGCGTCTCTGCTCGACAGCAAGGTTGAGCTCGCCGACGTTGTCGCTCCAGGCGTCAAGGTTGATCTCCAGAACCTCTGGAACCCATCCAAGGAGGGCTCTGCCGCGCAAAAGATCAACGCCGCTTTCAAGAACCCCAACGTCCACGCCCGCACATTCGTCAACTACGGCACCGCCAAGGGCAACATCGATGCCATCGTCGACGTTGTCGCCGGCTCTGACGGTTTCCTTGTCGGTGGTGAGGCTGGCTACGATGTGCAAAAGGCTGCTGTCACCCGCTACTCTCTCGGTCTCGGCTACCAGACCCCAAGCTACGTCGCCAGTATTGTCGGCTCCCAGAACCTGACTCTCATCGCTGCAAGCTACTACCAGAAGGTCAACTCTGCCGTCGAGGTTGGTGCCAAGGCTGGCTACGATGTGCAGGCACAAAAGGCCAGCGGTCTTGAGCTTGCTTCCAAGTACAAGCTTGACCCTCTCTCTTTCGCCAAGGTATGCATTCAGTCTGATTAACAAAGGCGCTCACATACTAATCAATCAACAGGCCAAGATCAACGACCGTGGTATCGCCGCTCTTGCCTACAGCACCAAGCTCAACGCTGGCACCACTCTTGGCCTCGGTCTTTCTCTCGACACCAAGTCCCTCAACGAGGCTGGCCACAAGGTCGGAACCTCGCTCACCTTTGAAGGTTAAATGTATCACCAGACGCTGTATGAATGATGGGAAGGGGGACAATAGAGCAGAGATCTCGAGCATTCGAAGCATTTCACCAGGATGGAAGTCATGCTTCGCTCAATTGCCTCAGTTGCCAGCTAGCTAGCTCGCTTGATACCCAGCTACCTGTACTGTGTGGCAAACTGTACTTGTACAAATCTTTTTGCTCGTCGTCTTTCTTTCGCTTTCCAACAAAACGGGTTATGTGTTCCGATTCATTGCGTACCCGCACGTGGCCATGCCGTGCTTGCAGGGATTTCCGGCAGAGCACGGGCTTTAGTCTCAAGCGACTGTGGGATATGTGGAGGCTCCACAACATCTCATTCTGCACCTTCGCCTTTTAGCCTGCTTTGGGTCTACTTCTCACATCTTCGCGGCAATGTTTTCTGTCCGCAATACCCCGCCTGAAGATGGCACCGGCACACGAGCCGTGTGCTGATGACATGAGGAAGAAGGGTCGAATGCTGTGAATCACGGAAAGAGGGGGGCAATGCCACCTTTTTCCCGTGATCGACTACCGTGGTGTCTTCGCCCACAGATCTGCCGTAGGCGACCAGATGAGCATGGACGACTGCACTTCTTTTGGCTACCACTACGGCCGACGACGCTCTTGGCTACACCGCCGGGCGAGCTTGTTCTGCCTGCACTGGTTGTGTCATCATCCAATGTGATCCTTTGCGGTCCTATCACTAGTACTAGTGCATAATGGAGGAGGCGTAGGTTGTACTTCTTTCGGACTTTTGATTTCTTTTCTTCTGCTTCTTGCTGACTGACGAGTTCTTCTGCAATTTAGGGTGGGAAGAGTCTTCCATTCCTTGCACTGGGGCTGTCGTTTGCAGAGCTTACGAGGAATCAGAGAACGGGAGACGATGAAGTCTTCCACTGCGTTGGCGAGTCTGCTTGCACTGGGCAGCAGTCAAGTAGTGTCAGCCCTGTCACCTACTGTCTCCCTCGACTACGCAACATATGCTGGGTCCGCACTTTCTAATGGTATAACCCAATGGCTCGGTATACGCTATGCCGCTCCTCCCGTCGGACCACTCCGCTTCTCAGAGCCACAAGATCCTATCGATCAAACCTCCAATGGCACTATCTCCGCGACCGAGCACGGAAAGTTATGCCTACCGACAGGAGACCTTGACGATAATGATTTCACATTTCCCAATGGCAATTACTCCGAAGACTGCCTCTTCCTCGACGTTTTCGCGCCGAGTAATGCCACAAAGAACAGCAAACTGCCTGTCTTCTTCTTCATCTCTGGCGGAGGTTTCAACGACCTATCGAATGCGAAATATAATGGGTCTGGTATCATTCAAGCAGCAGAATACGATGCTGTCGTCGTTCTGTTCAACTACCGTGTCGGACCCTATGGCTTCCTCGCATCTAAGGAAATAGTTGAGGGAGATGCTGGCATCAACAACGGCCTCAAAGATCAACGGAAAGCTTTGCAGTGGGTGCAGAAATACATCTCTCACTTTGGCGGAAACCCAGAACATGTGGTTATTGGAGGCGCGAGTGCAGGAGCACAGAGCGTGAGTCTGCAGGTCACAGCGTATGGTGGAAGAGACGATGGACTGTTTGTTGGCACTGCAGCCGAGAGCCAGAGTTTCCCTCCTGTGCGAACAATCGAAGAAAGCCAGTTCGCGTACGACAACCTGGTCATCCGGACCAACTGCACTGCTCAGTGGAACGATACATTGAGCTGCTTGCGAAGCCTCTCAGCCGAGGAGTTGCAAAAAGTCAATTACAATACACCATACCCTGGCGCACAGGATGCAGCATTGTACATGTACGGTCCTACCTTGGACTTCGATTTCATCGCCGACTACACCACTCGCGCGTACGTGGAAGGAAAATTCGTCCGTGTTCCGGCGATTTATGGAGACGACACGAATGAAGGAACGAGCTTCGCTCCCAAGAACACGACATCCTATGGCCAGACTTCGACGTTCTTGCAAAACAACTTTCCTGAACTCACGATCAAGCAACTTGGGCAAATTAATGAGTTGTACCCTGTCGAAGAGACACCTTCTTTCAACGGTAGTGGGAGATACTGGAGACAGGCTGCGGACGCTTATGGCGATTTGAGATATACTTGTCCTGGAATCCTGGTATCTGCTTCACTAGAGAGATACAATGCCCCATCGTGGAACTACCACTGGAACGTCGTCGATCCAGTCGCGGACGCAGCGGGTGAAGGCGTGAAGCATACAGTCGAAGTTCACGCGATTTTTGGCCCGGAGAACACGCGTGGCGGAGCACCGGACAGCTATCGCGTTGGAGGTGTAAATGAGGGTGTGACTGCGGTGATACAGGGTTACTGGACGAGTTTCATAAGGACGTTGGATCCTAATAAGAAGAGAGTTGCTGGGACACCGAAGTGGGAGGAGTGGACTGGAACTGCGCTCAATGGGCAGGACGGAAAGAGGTTGAGATTTGAGAGGAATTTGAATGCGACGGAGATGGAGACTCCTCCGGCGATTCAGCAGGAGAGGTGTGCGTATTTTAGCTCAATTGGGTTGAGTGTGAAGCAGTAGCTCAAATAGGCGACCATGACGAGGTGATGCGAATACAACACGAATCCAATAATGCGAATTTCAGGTCAAGGAGCGCTCAAATTCTGGTTGCAAATGAGAATAAAGGTCATCAAATCAGATATCCAAAATTCATGGCACAGGTCAGCTCTATTTTATTGCTCACTTCCTCGCCAGTATGAGGACTAATATGGGAGCATATGATGGCGCTGGGCTGGTTACGAGCGATTCGGTCGGAGTCAAGAAGATGGAGGTTCAAGTGCTGCTTCGTTGAATATCGCATCGAATGCCCCAAATCAGGTGGAAGACATGCAGGTCCTCCGCCCTATAGGCGAAAATTTGTGATTAATCCTGCGCTGCTCTGCATCCAATGCCGTTTGACACATCTGCCATGTCCTGCTGCAAAGCTCAGCATGTGGTTTTCGGAATCACATTTCCTTGAACATAGACTTGATCGTTGGATACAATGACAGCAAAAGCAGTAAGCCTAGCCACCCATCGATGAAGGCCATGACCACGCCATATGTCCCATGCTTTTCTTTGGTGTCGTCGTCTAGAATCAGGGTCGTAATAGATACGGTTGTTGCGACAATACCTGCGGCCAAGAACAATCTCCACCAAGCCCGGTGTCTATGGAAAAGGGGGGAACATGTTCAAAAAGGCCAGACAAGCAGAGAGTAGATGATCAGCAGGGGCACGGCCAAGAGCGAAGAGAGCAAAGATGAGAGTCCTTTGCGGCTGCTCAGCGAGAACTCGATGAGCTGAAAGAAATATTGGTTGTTAAGGAGTGGTCCCTGGAGATTAATTCGAGTTATGAGGATTTTGATCTTGCGGCTCATCAGCAGGAAGTAGTATCTCCGTGACGACAGGGGTATTCGAAAGGAGAAGCCAACGCATCCCGATAGGGCTTCGTAACGTAAGTCAAATCGAGAGCGTGCTGTGAAAGCGGATGAGCCATCCCATAGAAGTTCGGGAAACACGCAAATATTGACTTTAATGCATGCCTCGCCAGCCAGAACCAAGGTGACCGTGCCATCAAGGTAGACTGATTCCACGGGCCTGCCATTTAATGGCTCTTCAGGTGACAGAGGCTCCATGGAAAAGGGGAGTCGGAACAATGCATCGCCCGCGTCCCAGACATCGTTCACAATGACTTTCGGCGTCGACGACCTCCAGGCCTGTGAGTTCGTGACCACATTTCCCTGTCCAGAATCGATCTCAATGCTTGAAATGTTGCCGCGCCTTCGAATCAAGAGCATGACCTGCCGCGTATAGCTATCGTAATATCGGGCTGCATTGACCGGATACTGCAAAACTGTGAACGGCCAGCTGGTGCAGCGCTGCGATGCATCCACAAGGTCACATATGCCAGCAAAGTCGCGGGCGAAGCTTTCCCCGCCAACGCTGGCCATTTGCATGTAAATGCACATGCTCGGCCTGTCTTCGAGGCAGCAGTTGAGGATCGCGAGATGACTTTTGTCTCTGCCATAGACCTCCCATTCGGGCATGTCAAAGATAAGGAGATGGAAACGTACAGTCCTACCAAGCACCTCACACTGCTTCTGAGCGCCGCTGCTGCTGACAACGACCATCTTCGAGTAGTTAGTACCCGCGAACGCATCAGGCGACGAGGCAAGAAGGCTTGTGTGCTCTCCGCGATCACAAGCGACATCAATACCGCCCCAAGCGAAGATTGTCTGGTCGTTGCACACACGAATGAGCTCTTCTTGGAATCTCTGAAAGGCACGGCTCCCTTCGCCATAGATGACGGGGAGGCTGATGTCAAAGAGGCCCAGTAGTGAATACGCACGGTCCTCAATCCGCGCAGTCTCGCGATTAGCAGCCCAGAACATCTTTTGAGCAATGCTGAATGTGGAAAGTGGGCGTTCACCACTGAGAAGGTCCTTGTGCACGCCAGTGATTGCTGAGACTTGTTGAATGAGATCTCTTAGAGGCCCAAGGCACTCTCCAGATCCATCGTAGAAGAGTAGGTTTGGGGATGCGATCATTTCTTGCAAGGTCCAGCCGCGCTTGAACCAACGACAGTTGCCCATCGATGCAGAGTCTTGATAGTCGTCGAGGTAGACATAACAAGCTTCAGAATTCTTGTACCATCGATACATGGAGTTGATGGCCTCCGCTAGCTCGGCAGAGCTTTCTTTGTTGATGCAGCAAGTGTCAACCCACACGTACTGGAGTCCTTCCTTTGCAGCCTGGGCCATCGAGAATTCCAGCTTTCTCCAGCCAGCTTTTTGTCGTGCTTTGGTCATGTTGGTCAGATCGGCGAAGAGGACCTCTTCCCCTTCTGAAGGACGAAGCCATGTATGGGACAGAATCGCGTATTTGAAATCATCGACATATTCGTTCTTTTCCTCCAGGAGACCTGTATCAGTACGAAGTAAGCGCATGGCCTTCGTGTAGGTCAGAACAACACCAAGGTCAGTAGGAAACGGAACGACAACGAGAAGCTTTCAGCCAACATGCTTATACTGAGGGATGTGCCCAAAGTGTGGTAACACAGCATCTTCAGCTGGTCTCGCGTAACAATAGGCAGCGCTCGAGCCATACGATCTGGAACGAGGGCGCCTGGCAATATCGGCACGCGCTCCAGCTTTGCCAGTGTTCGGTCTGCATCTTGAACTGAAGCGAGTGAGCCTTCGTGAATGACAGCTTGCAGAGACGGACCTAGACACGCAAGGGATGAAGAGAGACAGAGAGAAAGAGGGCAGAGAGGATGGGAAGCTACGGCGTACCACATATCTACATGGCCCAGATTCTGGACATCGATTACATCATTTCGTAGCAAACATACCATCGCTCATCCTCCATCTTCACTCACTTCTCACACTCGCTACGCGTTTTCTCGTCAATGTCGGCGCCCGGGCATGATTGCGCGATCATGCCTTGTCCGACGGACTCATCCTCCCTCACAATGTCTCCCGCCGTGCTCGCGACGACATTTCCATCCCTCA
>JAASLG010000812.1:0-12967 GCA_013365235.1 Cercospora sesami
ACTGCCGTCGCAGCCGTCTTCTCCAAGTCGTACTGCCCATACTGCAAGGCCACCAAGTCGCTCTTGAGCGAGTTGGGCGCAAAGCCATACATCATCGAGCTTGATCAAGTCGGTAAGTAGCTGGGATCACGCCTGCCCGAAGCGGAGTCTAGGACACGGCACTGACAGATACGCAGATGATGGTGCCGCCATCCAAGATGCCCTCGAGGAGATCACATCTCAGCGTTCCGTCCCAAACATCTTCATCGACCACTCGCACATTGGCGGCAACTCCGAACTGCAGGCCAAGAAGAGCCAGCTGCCTGACCTGTTGAAGAAGGCCAATGCTGTTTGAGAGGCGTAGACAGAACAATCATGTAGAGGGACGACGAGAGCCTCAATTCACTACAGAATCATCATGAAGTTCGAGTGGATAAATCAACCCAACACTTAGCAATCACATCTCATATAACGTTTTCAAATGATCGGTCACTGGAATCATGAGCCACTGCGAGTCTGCTCCATGTCCAAAATATACCCAAAACTTGCGATCCTAGTCAAGATCACCATCCAAGGCCATCTGCCGCATTGCATCAAGTGACTTTGACACAGCCATTTGTGCTCCCTGTCGGTGCTGCGTGAGCAATGCCTTGTGCTGCTCAGACCCCTCCTCGAGATCAGCATGTCTCCATTCAAACGTGTAAGCTACTGTCAGTCAGCAAATTCCGCAGAGACGGCCAGATATTCAAACCCTGCACATACTCATAAACAACTCCTCTCCACCCTGTCCTGCTCCAAAGGAAACAGTATTCGTTATTATCGCACCATCCGGCTGAATGAAGTCCACCTGTTCGAAAAACGCACGCCGTTAGTACCCGTTCACCGCCCTGCTCAGACCCTCGACCTATGCTTCTCCAAATGACTCACCTTGGCAGGATAATACGACTTGCAAACTTCCCTCACTTCATGAGCCGGAATCCCCTCTCGATCCTTGAAAGCCGCAACTCGAACCACTTCATTCTCTTTTTCCTCAATAACTTTACAGCTCGTGATGATCGGTACAAAGCGCTGAGCTTCACGGATCTTGATCTGTAGACCCTTCCAGACTTGTCTGCGAAACGCCCTTGTTAGTTCGGTACTTACTATCGCACGCTGAAGCGGGCTGCGTAGATAATCTTACGTACTCCTGCGTGAGAGTCGGCTTAGCGCCCGCGGGGTTGATGGCTTCGGTATACGCGACGTTGATGGTAACCATGTTGAGTAGAAGAAATCCCAAGCGTCTTGGACGTTAGGACTGTGGGTAGTGCCTGTTTCATGCAAGCAGAAATAGGAAGGTATTTAATCCTACTTGCTACGACATGATTAGCCCACTCATTTTGATCCACTTGGCCAAGACTATGTTCTCGTACCTGCGGTCTTTGGACTGCTTGACTGCTCAGGAACAAAGCTAGTTTTCAATCTCTGTGCATTTGCATGTATGGTTCGAACAGTTGCAAAGGAATCTGTAGCTTGGCGGGCCAAGAACTGGGCGTCCGGGACAAGAGGAGTAGCTGAAGCACGAGCTCTCAGCGCCAGGTGTTCTGAAGGAATAGAGCGGAAGACGAAGCACTAATGCTTTTCAGCCTGATCGTTTTCCAGGTGTGTTGAAGATGGGAAAGTTGGAGAATCAGTCTTCTTCGGCCCCCCGCAGCCGTTGTGAAACGGGATCATAAAGTGGAGACAAGCTACGAATATATCACAAGATCCTGATCCTAAATCGTCTATCGAAAGGTGTGCTGCACGTCGTATCTCGTTTAGCTCGATTTGCTCATCGTTCTTCTCTCTCTCGTGCGAGCCACCTTTCCTCAACCAGAAGCATGTTCGACACTCTTCTTGCAATTGGCCAGCAATCACGAGCAAGTCGGTATGGGATAGGGAGAGGTGTTTCCACCGCAGAAGTTCTTGTCATAGCAGCTGTGGAAGAACTTAGTCAGCCTCATTGTAAAAGTTTACGTAGACTGCGTGCCACTCACCCGCCGTATCTTTTTCGACTGCGGTCAGGACAGATCGAGAACTTGTCAACGCAAGTACTAATTGGCGTGCCTGCAAGAACGAGTACCAAGTTAGAATCGCTTCCGATCACAAAGCATGCTCCCTAGATTGACTGACATATTGATGTTGGAGTATCCGTCATTCTGAGCGCTTGGATTCCCGTTTCAATGCTGACAACTGCCGACACTGACGACGAGGCTGGATCGGCGGTGGGGGCTGGAATGAGTGACAAAATGTCGTTGATATCCTCAAGAACTGCTAGTGCGGAAGCTTGAGGAATTCGTCGGACTATAGCGCCAGGTTGAGCGTGGTGCGGGCGGCCTGATTCAAAATCTTTCATGACGATAGCAGAGACTGTAGTCATGAAGACCAGAATAAGTATCTCCATTGCATTGAGAGTCTGAACCTGCTTGCGAACCTGCTGGAGGGGGGCGAGGAGGTGCGGGCTGCATTTGCGGAGACACAAGCAATACGAATTGCTACTGCGAACATATACAGTTCGACGACCACCAAAAGCGTGACCCCGGGACTCGTCTCGGTAGTGCGTGCATGCTCGATTTATCAGTGTATCGACGATCGTCGCGAGGTGGATTGGTGAGGAATGTGATCTCGTCGCACCAGCGTGTGCTGTTTCTTCACCAATTCTGGAGCTTTTAAGCTGTTCCAGTAACCTGGTGAGGGTGCCTCGTGTTCTACAACGTCGGCTCACCCGAGCCGCATTGATCGTGACACCAATACTGAATGCAAGGACTGCCATGCATTCTCTGCGCTGTGTTCATGATCCATCATCTTCATTGGCGAATTCTCGCTTCACCTCCTGCAAGAATTCAGGCTTCGTTAAAACATCGACAGCGGTGGCGGCGAGAGCCTTCGCTACTCGCAAAGCAAGGTGATGAGCTTCTTCGGTTCTCGAAGCTTTCTCGAAGTCTGGTGTGTGTGGCCCACCAGAAATGCTTCGGATCCTGGTGATGCACTTGCTTAGGTGAAGGCTGCCAAATAAATCATGTCTCACTACTCACCAAAAGTTGGGACTGATCGATGGAACAGCATGACTGACATCCCCTTGGTCCGTACTTGCCATGGTCTTAGCAGTGAGAAGGTCAACTTCTTCGGCCAAAATATCGCCGCCGAGGGAATTGAAAGCCTTTCGGTAGCTGCGCCCAAGAGCTTTGTTCGGCCGATGATTCGCATAGCCCCCTTTTTGCGTAATCACCAATTCAGCCCCAGTCGCTGCTGCTGCACCTTCAAAACATGCCCGTACGCGCTTCTTCAAAGCATCGAGCCGATCGCTGGTTTCAGAGCGAACGACAAAACGGCCAGAAGCGTAAGCGTGTATGATATTGGGTCTTCGAGATGTCAGCAGATTGTTCTTTCATTCGACATCCGCGACTCACCGCAGACCACCGTCCACTATCTGTGCCTGGATAATGTCCCCAGGTTGTGTCTGCTGTCTGAGCGCGGATATGCCTGCGGATCAACGGGATGAGCTCAGCTTGGGTCCAATAAGTCATCGCCACCGACGACTTCTACAGTCAAATGGATAATCCTGGTGGCATGCAGCCACAGGAAACAGGAAGCGAGTTCTAGCTTCTAGGGCAAGGTCGCGTACTTGTGTATGCAATAACCAGTGCATCCAGTGCATTAATGCCATCCCCTTGTGTGGCAGTCATCAGCGTTCTGCATCGGTCTTTGCAAATTACTGCCACTGAATTGCTTACAAGGTCTCGCAGCAGCGTGCGCCTCTTTGCCGAAGTATTCTATTTTGAAGGAAGAGTAGGCAGAGGTCCGCATTCTAGGAATGAGCATCATCAGATCGCGTCCCAGCGAGAAGACGGCAAGTGGTTGAAGACTTACAGGGCGTTGTTCCGCGATATGCCGGGATGAGATATCAGGGAGACATCTACCCCTTCGAACGCGCCAGCTTCCAATAATTTGATCTTTCCGCCTCCACCTTCCTGAATCCCATAAGCTTACTGCGAAACCAGTAAAATTGATCCATACGACCACAGAGAGAGATATGCGAAAAAATGTCGACCTACTTCTGCGGGAGTGCCGAAGAGCACCACTCTCCCATCGAGAGCGTGCTCTTTCATCATTTCCGCTGTGACGACTGCTGCTCCAATGGAAGCGATAGCAATGAGATTGTGACCACACGCATGTCCAATACCCTTCAATGCATCGTACTCTGCATTGAACGACACAGCCGGACCAGATCTGCCGCTATCAAAGACTGCCATGAAAGCAGTCGGAATGGTGAATGCCGAACGTGTCACATTCCCTGATGCCAGCGAATGGCAAGATCAGCAACAACGTCTGGGCCACATTTGCCAGCTGCTTACAGCCTGGGTGCTCAGCCACGAAAGCGGTAATTGTCTCGTGGGCGAGGTATTCACGATATCTGCCAACCCCCCGAAACGCAGCGGTCAGCCATATCGGCAAAGGACTATGTCAATGGGCGTACTGTAGCTCAGGATTGTCGTGAATCTTGAGCGACACTTGGCGAAGAGCTGCGCTCAAGAGTTCGACATGATGCGAGATGGAGTCCAGGTACGCATTGAAATCCAGGTTTCCGGCATCGGTGGGACCTCCTTCGTGATGGTCGGTTCGGCAGTACTTATTCGCAGATGACGATGGCTGCTGCAGTTGGAGGGGAGTCGAGACGCAACTTGTTGCGCTGGCGCCGCCAAGTGCGAGCGGCCCGACACCGAGATGCATTGCAAACGAACGTCGTTCTTGTGAATGTTGTTGTCCTCCTTCTTGCCGTGCAATACTTCGCGACCGTTTTCACTGACACGGCAGAATGCGTATTCATGATGTTCATGTCGCACTGGATGCTGGGCGAGACGGACGTGCGTGATCCCAACTGCATTTTAGCCCCGGCCAGATGACACCCGGTCCTGGTCATCATTTGTGCAAGCGCGCAGCATTTCTGCTCTACTCCGCTCCGCTACCCTCCGCCGTCCGCGGGGCTCGCACAGCATCAGGCCACAGCTGATGAAAGCTCCGCGGCTGTGTCCTTCGCTCAGAACTGACAGGACCATACTGCTATCGCGGACGCACACGGGCACTCAGAGCATGTCGGATACTATTGGCAGACTGGCAGCTGGAGCATCTGCTACTGCTACCGCTTCCTCCCTCTGTATCCTGCATTCCAACTGGCCCGAAGATGAGTCTATTACTTCCTACTCATGAGGCAGCTACTTGCAGCGTCTGCTTGCGAAGTCGTGATGAAGCCCGGCCTCGTCAAGGATAGCGTGCTATCTGTTCGCTATTCGGAGAAACTGCTGCAGAATTCAGTGTTGTAAAGATCGCCGATCTCTGATAGTACGATCCTATGGGCTTTGCAACCGAATCGCACTCCCTGGCAGCTACGACCAGGATGACCTCCGGTACTTCAGCTTGATGAAACATACTGAGAATGGATGGTATGAGACATCTATGCTTGTACCTGATGACAGCGAACCAGATACAGAGCGAGGAGTCAGACAACATTCAGCAGCTGTGCGAAGGACTTCCACTCGAAAGTGCCGAATCCTGAATGTTTTCCCGCGCATCCTACTCATCAAGCGCCAGGGCTTCCACGGGCCGGCCAGTCCAGTATAGCAGGCAAGATCGGAAGTCAGGTCTGCAGTTCGATTGCTATGTATGGCACGATCAAGTCAGCCTTTTGCACTGACCAGGGGTCATGGAGAGGCTCCACTTCTGTTCAAGTGCTCTAGATCCGCTGCATACAATCCCATGTCTAGACAGCCTCAGAACGTGCTCTTTCTGGCAGGAGCTTCTTGTGCCTACCATGCACGCCCTCCACCCTTTGCAGACCGAAACCTAGCTGCTCTCAGCCACCCGCTGCTTGCCTGCGCCGCGGACTGCAAGGCCTTTCTGCAGTGCTCTTTGGCTGGCCTTTGTAGAGAACATACGACATAATGAACGAATATATGGAATCGTTGCAATGTCCTCTGTCTCCTAATAAGCCACCCACATGCTCTGCTGGTGGCCAAGTCATCCTCATACGCTTCTCACGCGCAAGAATTCGAATTGAGAATTAAGCCTGGAGGCCAAAGATCGATATCCCATGGCAGCTAGTGCGCAACAAGATGCCACGTTCGTGTCTCCAGACAATCTCGTGATTGATCACCAGCTTGACCACGGTTATGGCCAGCATGAACAGAATCCTCTTTCTGACATCAGCCCCCAGCATGACCAGCAGAATCGCTCTCTCCGTACGCACGACCCTCAGCAAGCCATTTGCAAATCGTGCTAATTGAAGCAGCAACAGCAGCGGCACTGCATGGAAGCCGGCCAAGTCTGAGCTTGCCCAACTTCCCAGAGTGGAACTTCGCAGCGCAACAAAACCTTCGACTCAGCCTTCCACCCACACCAAGTTCGCCCTTCCGGCCACTTCGACCACTGACCGAAGAGGATAAACTTGCCTTTCCATGTCCAGGAGGTCCGCAAGAATGCTGGAACCTTCAGCTATGTCCGAAGCACCGCCAATATCCTCATACACCGCCTGAACCAAGCACCAGTGTCGGAAATCACACCAATGTCTCCAATACACGCGCAAACAGCCACTCTTCCACGCCTCCAGAACAGCCGAGTGATCCGGAATCGCGCAACAAGATGAAGCGCCCTGCCATCGACCCAGACGAAGCCAGTTCAGATAACACAAACACACGACCATCCGCCTACAGAACCATCAGTCGCGACTCTCGAGCATCGCTATCCCGCGGCCGTGTGCCCCACAACCTTGTCGAAAGACGATATAGAGACAACCTCAACAATCAAATCGAGTCCCTCAGACTGACACTCCCTTCGCTCCGCGACGCACAGCCTTGCACAGGCGACTACGAAGAGGTCTCCTCTCCACGCATGCCTTCCAAAGCCGTCATCATCCAAACAGCCGCCAATTACATCCAGGATCTACAAGGCGAGCGAAGTCGCCTTCTGGAGGCCAATAAAGCGTTACAAGAACAAGTTAGCAGTTTGCAGAAGCTCGTGCGGTGCGATGAGTCGAATGTGCTGCAGTATATCAACGCGATGAGGTTGACTGCGGGACAGCTACCGACACCTCTGTGAGATTTCTCAGGATGGAAGGAATTGAGAGATCACTGGACTCGTGTTTTTTCGTGGTCTGCTGAACGCTTGAGTTCACGCATCATAGCCCGTATAGCTGCTCTGTCGGGCATCTTGCACCCGCACGATCCACAGTCATGGACTAAACATGCTGCTTTGTCCACAACGGCCGCCTCCGCAGCTGGCACGGCCGAGGTAGGGAGGACCAGCTGCAGGAGAGAAGAGAAGAGGGAGGAAGATTGAAGGCCAGCGCCGTTTGATGAGCTCCAATTGTGGATAGTATATTATGGACATATTTTGACTTGTGGTGTCGGCAGCATCGCGATCGCTGCAGTCGAGTGAAGACAAGGTACACTCTCGTGGGCTCTGCCCCGTGGTGAACGTTGTTCTTCCGTGCGCAAATCAATGTGCTTTTTCCTCGACGATGCTCAATTTCCCGAAATACAAAAAAGAAACCGCTTAAACGCTATCAAAACCAGAATGTTCCGCATCACAATCGCCCAGGTGTGTCCGAAAACATCGGTGTGCTCATTCTTATGTTCGGTGCCCAACCATTCCCACCCCTGAATCGCTGCCGCTGCATTTGTCCTTGCGAGATCTCGATTTGTGCTTGCGAAAGCGGCTGTGGTTAAATCTACACGAAAAGAAAATTTCCTGTTGCGCACTGGGTAAGCGTTAAAAAACGCAATACAAATACATGAAAATCTTAGGGATTGTCCGGGCAATGCTACATCACAACACAGCAGCATGCCTTCTTGGGTTTGGGTTCTTCTTTCTCGTCCAGCTCTGGTACTCGTAAGGGACGGTCCTGAGCGGTGCTGCTTCTTTGGGGCGGGGCTGGCTCAGAAGTCCCGGGCCTTTGCATTGTAGGTCCACTGGATATCGTGGGCGTGATCTTGTAACCCCCACCATTACCGTGACGAATACTGCCACTGTCACTCTTCAGACCTAGTGGCCAGCCGTTGCTGTTCGAAGCGTCGTTGGAGGGGGTTCCATTGGTAAAATTAGTGTCGGCCGCAAGACCGTTCGATGTATCCAGGTCGCGAGGATTCAGGTCTAGCTGGCCTGAGATTGGTCTCTTGGGTCGCAATTCCTCGTCGTTGAGAAGATTGAAGTCTCGATCGTATACGGTACCGGTCTTGCCCTCTTTCTCCCATTGTTCTTGCATCATCCGCTTCGCATGGGTGGGCAACATTTGTTGGTCAGGCGGCAAGCGAGGGTCAGGTTTGTACATGGATGCTATCCACGGCGGATCGCCCTCCGGCGTGAAGACTCCAGTGGAGGGTCGAGACTTGTGTCCGGAGCTCGATCCAGGCCGACGAGTTGCAGAGCCTGAAGTCACGCGCTTTCCCGCCGATGATCCTGGCCTGCCAGTACTGCTCGAAGGGTTTGATGTTTTGCGTCCTGTCGGGGTTTGCTTTGGTACCCGCGCTTTCTGAGGAGAGTCCTCCCCAGAAGCAAGTTTGTTGGCGCCTTCTGGGGGCGTGATACGTTTCCTGTCATGGTCTGACTCGAGCAGCATCTGACTGCTCACACTACCGCTGCGAGCCCTCGCATACTGCGCCTCGTCCCAACTGCCGCTCAATGTTTGACTTCCTGCTCGACTCCGAGGCAGTGGTGAGTCGCGCTCCACCACATCATGAGGAACGGGTACCGGTGTGTTTCGCGAGACTGGTATTCTCGATGTGCTCGGTCTGCCTGTCGCTGTCTGTTGCGAAGGCTGAGACGAGTCGTGATTGTTGTGATCGTTGCTCGGCCGATTTAGGGACGAATCGTGTCCAAAGGAGGGTTGTGACGGCTGTGGAGAGTGTTGGGGTGAGGTTGCCCCACGGGTTGACGCAAGGGTCGGGACACCGTTGCTGATGGGTGTTCGCTCATGGTGCTCGTGGGCTGGGTATGCAGCGGCGTAGTCATCGTCGTATTGCGTGCCGTTCGACTGGTCATTGAGTGGCTTGCGAGAACCCGTTCGACTCATGGATCGACTCATTCTGCCATTCTCACGTCCGGGCCCCAAGCTCTGAGAGCGGCGCGAAGGGCGAATGTATATGCCTGCCTCCTCCAACTCTTGAATCTCAATTTGGGCCAGCTTGTCTCGGTGTATCCACGCCGAATCGTCGTCGGGAGTGTAGGGGCTGCCCGGGCCACTACTGCCCTTGGCCTTGGAAGCAGGGCCGCTCTGCTGCTGCTTGTTCTCTCGGAGCGTGTTGCGAGAGCGCTTCCGCACTGCAGTACTGTTGACGGCACGCACTGATGTCCTCCGCTGCTTGGCCGTCTCCGAGTCGCTCTGTAGGTCCCAGGCGCTGCTGCGCCGATCGAGCGCCTTGCCCGCGTTCTCATCCCAGTCGTGCTCGATTCGCTGCGGCGAGTGGGACTTGGGTGGTCGTGCATTACCGTCGGTCTCCTCCAAGGGCACGGCGTAGCTCCACGCCCCTCCGCTGCCGCCGCCGTTCATGGTGGTGGCGGACATGGCGGACGTAGCAATAGTCGGGAGCTGCACCTAGTCCACCGCAGCTCCGCCTCGGCCCTCGTCGCGCGGCGGTCAACGTTGGTGCAATGGTGTCGTCGAGGGCAACGGCGGGCGGGTGTGCTCTACGCGGAGGTGCTGGTGAGCATCGATGTCAGGGCGGGGATCAGACGGAGCCGGAGCTGGGCGACGGGTATGTCGCTCGTGCAGCAGCGCGTTTCACGGCAGCACAGTTGCAGCAGCGCCGAGGGTGCGGATCCTGGTTGGAGGTCGCGACATGAGAAGGGATATGAGATGCTCTGCACACTGCGGACTCCCAGTGACAGGAGGAGCACAGCGCACGCCCAGCGCTGTGGTGTGCGTGCGCGCGCTACTGGCGATCCAGGCAACTAGTTTATCATCACGGGCAAATGAAGGACGACTTCCTGGCCACTAGCACAACTTAAACATATCAAGAACGCCTCCTGAGGTCCCAATACATCACCACGCATCGCCTGTGCCTCCGCCGCAGCACTGCACAATATTTCCACCCCAACGGTGATTGACGCTGTTCGACGTGTCCGTGGATCCCCGGCGCCTTTGCCCTCCGCTGCCCGGCCGACGACAGTCCCCAGCACATCTTCTGCCCAATGGCAACTCACTACAGGGAATGATGTGCACCAGGAAGTTCTAGAAGCCCGCCGCAGCGAGGCCAAGTCGCAAGTTGCAGACGACCGAAACTTGGGAAATTCGTCCGCCTTACTGCAGTCAGGGCTTGCCATTGGGTTCCCTGCTATCGATATCGGCCAGATTTCATGTTGTGCCTCGTAGGCTCAAAACGAATATCGCGCCCCGCGGGACTCACTTCGGAAACAGAGCAAATTGATTCACACAAGACACTTCTCGTAACGAAGAAGCGAGCGCAGTGTGTGCACCTTCGTGAATTTTTGTAACAATGTCTCATCCCAACTTCCTACCAACTCTATGCCTCTGAACGCCAATCCATGCCCGCCTGTCATTTGCTCAAATCGCGCTCGTCAATGGCATTATTGCATACGATTCATCTGCGCACTGAGCCTGCAGTATGGCGCATGAGATCACTCGTGGACCACAACACTGCACGAGCCATTGGCCGCAGGCACCAACATTTTCGTTCGCTATACCACCCTGGTTCATTCGCGCATCTGCTCAACGACCAAAAGCCGACATGCCAGCGTGCGCGTGCATAGCAATGTGATTCTGCTGATGAAACGTGCCGATGGGCTGAAAGCCTCTGCGGGAGATAGTTAGCATTGATGTGTACTTCAGTGGGCACAATCACAAACTTACTTGACAAGATCGATGCCTTCGTCATCATCATCGTTCGATTGGTACGCCGTCGCTGGTGGCACACTTCCGTACGAATTACTTTGCAGATAGCCACCGTTCGCGGTCGGATGCACTGCATCAAAGTGATTGACCACAGCCGCCTTCGGGAGCTCATGCTCCCGCAACGCAGGCTGAATAGTCTGCACCACGGTAGTTGGCGGAGTATGCTGCTGCACCCCCGCCGCTGAAGGTACTGCGCTCGGTGGCGTCTTGTCTTTCGCAGTGTCGCCGTCCTGCTCTCCGCCAGTATTGCTGAGCTGACTCAGGCTCTTGGCGGTGGCCGTCGTCGGCCGGCTTAATGTTGGACTCGCATCCAACGCACGAACCGAATTGTGTGGTCTCGGAGGGCTGCTGGATCCAACGACTGGACTTCCCGGACGGAGAGACTCCAATGCCTTTGGTTGTGCCTCCTCTGCATCGGACTTGGGAATGGGAGATGTTCGTTCGTCACTCTGCTTTGCGAGCTTCCCTTTGTCCTTGTTCAGCGGGAAAGGTGTTTTCAGAGGACTGATGTCAAAAGGCTTGAAGGGCGTGCTACCTGCCAACCCTTCCATCTTCCAGAATGGCGCCGGACTACTAAACTGAATAAAGTCGCTGGGACGCCGGAGAGTACTTGGAGGCGCCAGACGCTGCGAGGGACGAAGAGGGAAAGGTGTGTCCAAAGGCCCGCTTCGTCCTTCGTCGTTGACGTAGAGGGATGGTGGTGAGCCAGCAGCATTCGCAAGTGCGTTGAGACCATTGCGCGGCGTGGATCTTAGGGGGTAGTCATAATCAGTCAAGTTGTTTCCCTCGATACCTAGGCCGGCGCTGTGTTCGAAGCGCCCATTGACTGGTCGCCTTGGGCCCCGATCGGGCGTGTAAGCTTCAATTGCGGTCGAGTACGAGGGCTGGTACGCATTCATCGGAGGCGTGATCTCATCACCATCCCTCTTGATTGCAGAGCGTAGCGCAGGGCTGTGAGGTGAGCCCATGGTGCTCTGAGTACCTGGAATGGGATTAGGTCTCCTGCATCCTTTCATACCTTGCTGCACGAAGTTATCGAACTCGGTGGGTTCGATCATCCATTTCATCCCCTTCCCAGGCTCGTCCGTGCGGCGAGCGATTTTTGTGAAGGCTTTGTTTAGACTCAGGTTGTGGCGAATGCTGTTTTGCCAACCGCCCGTGTTGAAACGATAAAATGCATAGTTTGCCATGATCCACTTGTATATGTTGTTGAGCGTCATCTGCTGTTCCGGAGTGCTCAGAATGGCCATCCCGATGAGTTGGGCGTACGAGTGTGGTGGTTTCAGGTCCTTAGCGCTCTCTGCAGCATAATCGATGGTCTCTGTCGATTCCATCATGACACCACGAGCATAGTTTGCAGCCGGCGACGACTTCGCATATGGATGGGGAGCACGCATAGGGGTGCCCGGATTGGCCTGCAACGCGGCCCTTTGCGAGTGCGGATGCATGCGTTGCTGCTGTGAATTTTGCCGTTGCTGCTGCCCAGAATAGTCTGACTGATACATGCCTTGATCCTGAAGGTGGCTACGGCCCGCGGTTGAAGGAGGCTGAGTCCGACTCGGTCCATTGCGTGGATCATCCTCGCCATCTTGACCATCATCTGAAGATGACTGCGCCTGTTTGAGGATGGATGCATCCCAAACAGGACCATCGTTCTCGTCGGTAGCCGTGGTAATGAAGGCCATCTGAGTTCCACTGATCTCGATCACGCTGCCATTACGAAGGTATGCAGACATACCTCTGCGGCAGAGGTTATTGTCCACGCGCGCGCCATTGCGGCCGTTCACGTGCAAGACCCAGCGTTGCTGCTCAGGCTCATAGTTGATGACGGCATGTAGTCGAGAAATCTGCCTGTCAGGTCCGAGATCAATGTCTACAATGGTCCTTGCAGTCGGTGTGGTCGGCTGGCTGTCGGTCGAGGCAGCGGGAGCGGTAAGGCGTTCATGCGCTTCAGGTCTTCCAATGTTGATCTCCAACTTCCTAATGATGAAAACCCAGTCCCTGCCGGCAATTTTGCCGTAGCCCGGCACGTTTTCTTGACCCTCCAAGAGATCATTTGCATAGTCTTCG
>JAASLG010000813.1:0-12446 GCA_013365235.1 Cercospora sesami
TCATTGAGTCCAGGACGGCCACCTGCCGTGACACTAGCATTTCGAGAGCCCGGCATATAGCTCAAACGTCTTCCGCCAGTGCCTCCATGATCCACGCTCTCTCTCCTAACGGCAGCCAATTGTTGTGCGAATGGAGACCTCTTCCGGAGCGTAGGACCCTTCCAGTAAATCACGTAGACTGCTGCCACGAGCAGGAACGAGATGCAGAAGAGGATTGTGCTCGCGTATTCCAAGTTGTTCGGAGGACTGATATTCTCGAAGAATGGCGTAGCGGGAACTGTCAATACACCGGCCAGGAAATCTCGTGCCCAACCATTGCCACCAGTGGCAGATGCGGAATATGGGCCATACGCGCAAATCATGTAGTCGATGGTCGCCATATAGATCGCGTAGTTTGCGATGCCCACGATTGCAGCAAAGATCATGGAGCCGATCCAATGAACTGGTGGTCCTTGAATAGTCCAAGCGAAGCCAATGAGACCAATGGGTAGGCAGGGCGCCAGATATAACAGCAACCATAGTCTTGACTCGTATTGCGCGCGCTCATCATCTGGCTTAGCCTGGCGTTCTTTGATGTTACGCCGGATGGCAGGAATGAAGAAAAGCCAGGCGAGAACGTAGCCCACACCAATTGGAATGAAGGACAATCCAACCTGTACAGTGGTGAAATGCCATTGGTCGTATACAAGCGCGAAAGATTGGATGAACATGAAGATGAGCGCATCGGAGAAGCCAGAGAGCAGGGAGAGTACCAGTACGATGGGCTCCGTCAAGAACATCTTGAATGGGCGAATCCAGGTTATCAAAATCTCTTTCGCGGAGAATCTCTCTTTGAATGGCACCAGTTCATCAGGACCCCACACATTGGCATCTGGGTTCTGCTTTCTCCGCTTCTTTGCGATTCGATTCATCATGATGGTCGTTCGCGTTTCCGGCACTGTGGCTGCGTGGAGAAGTTGAACGGCACCTCCAAAGATGAGCTGAATCCAGATGGACCATCTCCAGTCTAAGTAAGCTTCACTGAATCCGCCAACGATAGGACCCAGAATGGAGCCGCCGACTGAGGAGAAGACGACGAAGGCCACAGCGTATTGTTGATTGTCTGACTCCCACATGTCCGCAATCATACCCAAAGTGACGGAGCCTCCTGCAGAGGACAGACCGCCGAGGGCACGACCGACCATGATGGTGGCGAAGTTGGGCGCGAGGGCGACAGGGAGCTGCCAGATGTTGACCAGGAACAGAGACAGCTGCAGGATAGGCCAGCGTCCAAACTCCTCCGACCACGGTGCCCACAGCTCACAGCCAAAGGCGTATAGGACGAGGAAGATCATGGCACCACATCGAGCAGCTTGCGCGCTGACGCCGAACTCCTCGCTGATACCGGGAATGGCATTGGAGTAAAGGGAGGTGTTGAAATTCATGGAGACTTGGACGATGAAGATCACACTGAGAATGTACCACTTCTTCCAAGAGGGGAAGCAGAAGCCCAGCTCCTGATAGCAGTCCTCCTCGGTCAGCTCGTACTTGTCGTAGGTACCGAGCTGTTCGAGCTTCTCGCCATTGCGGTTCGCGCTGTGGTCCTGGTGGTTGTCGACATGGTCGGGATCGGAGGTGGTCTTGTCGGAATGCTGATCATCGTCGTTCTCGCGGTGTAGCTTCTCGTTGGCATGATCCAGGTCGGCCTGGTTGATGACGGCGGGCGCATCGTCGGTGAAATGGGTGTTCTTGGGCATGCTGGGCGACGCGCTATGGCGAGATATGAGATGTTGCGCTATGCTGTGCCCTCGACAGCTGCTCCACGATCGCAGCGCGCTGAGCGGGGCACGCGAGCGGTATATAAAGGGCGGTCATGTCTCGCAACGCCGCTGATCGGCAGTGACGCCTCCATGCGTGTGGAAGGAATGATGGAGCCACACATATGGAGAGTGGAGGAGGGCAATGACGCTCCACAGCAGCGCCAACAGGGATCGCTCGCGCCTGCCGCCGTTGCGAAGCCCGCCAAGGCCGCGCTTCGCTGTCTTGGTGGGCTTGACCGCGCGATCCTCGAGTCCCCGACCTGTTCGTCGCGTGCTCTCCAGTGTCTCCACCTCGTCTTATTGACCTCGCTGACGTCGACGTGTGGACCAGTGTCACTTCGTCTGCCATGCCACAGCGAGTGGCGGCACCGGTCGGCGGACACAGCGGCCGAGTGGCATCTGCTGCGGGTGGGTCGGCAGAGACTTTGCACCAACAGGCCGATCGCGAGTGTGATCTCATCCGCTCCTCATCGTCGATTTTGCTGGTTCGAGTGCCACCTGCGCTGCAACGCTCGCGAAGGATGCCGCGCCGGCCTGATCATGCACACTCAATTTGCAATCTTGCAATGCCAACAACCCCATCGCCGAGCAGAGACGTATAGATTTGGCATCGATGGCCAAGCATTGGTGGCGTTTGGTTGGCATTGAACCGCTGGGCAGCGTTGCTGTCGAAAGGACGTGCTTTGGTGAAGACCAGGCTATCCTCGCCATGACAGCCAATACAATGCCACAAGGCATCCGACTCTACCACTGTCACAGACCAAGCTGGATCGTCAAGAAAACGGTCTTTAGAGAAGACAAGCACCGGTGGAGACCTAGCGTCTTGTGCCTGAGGCAAGTATACAAGGCACATATCGCTCCGACCATTCGAAGAGATGCTGCAGAGAAAGGTGCCACGAGGGTGCTCGGCCGAAGTAAGGCTGTCTCGGAGACAAGAGATGCATATGCAAAGCATTGTACAATCATTCCTCCTTGCTTGAACGTTAAATTGTCACAGTGTCAAGGAATGCGGATCATCATCCGTGTGATAGTGCTGCGGACAGCGCTTCGCGTCCGGCACCATTCGACATGTCGCTGAACGAGAGATGCGGCCTCACCTCAAGTCCTTCCTCATAGCAAGCCTGGCTATTTTGTTCTTCTTGTTGCTGGCATCACAATCATGGACCGCCATCTCGCAGTACCTGGAACGTCAACGACAAGACGTCCTTCTGCGCGAGAGCCTCGCAAAGCAGAATCATGAACTTCAGGCAGCTCTGCAGCACGCACAAGACGAAGCCGATTCCACAGCCAAGGCTGCCGCTGCTGTGACAGAATCAGAGAGGAGCAGATTTGCATACGCCTTCTACGCTACTACCGACGAATACGCGTGTGGAGTGCTTGTCAATTTACGCCGCCTCGAAGAATTGCAGGCTCGCTATCCTGTACATGTTCTCATTTCACCCGCCGTCTCAGAATCATACGTGACGGCACTCACAGCTGCAGGTGCTCGTACACATATCGAAACTCCTCCACCTCTACCTGGCGGCGGAGTCGGCTACTATGAGGGTTGTCTGTTGAAGCTCCTGGCCTTCAAGCTGCATCGTATCAGCCCGGGCTTGGAGCGTGTGCTTGCATTCGACTCTGACCAGCTTATCATGCAGAACCTAGACCAACTCTTCACCGGCCTTCCGATTGGCAGTATTAGCGCCCCACGAGCTTACTGGATTGCCAAGGACTTCCTCGCCAGCACCTTTATGATGATCGACCTGTCCGATCGATTGTGGGAAGCAGTCAGCACAGCTGTCGCTGAGGCTGGCATGGACGAATTCGATATGGACATCATCAACAAATTGCTAGGTAATTCAGACTTTTCGTGAGAAGGATGGGCGTGATCTGACTGATTGTAGGCGGCGAAGCAACCATGTTGAGTAAGTCCGGTCACCGCCCAATTTCCATGACCTGACTGAACGTTCTGTAGGCGGCTCATATATCACGCTCAATAGTCATTGGTACTATTTCCTTTCGAGGACAAATTTGGGCTAAAGCTGATGAAAGTTTCACCGCGCAGGGAAGACTGGAATTTGCCATCGTGGTACCACTCGGACTCTGCGCAGAGGCTCAACTGGACGACGATCATTAAGGTGAATGAAATCTCCAAAGCCGTTGCGGATGAGAGGCGCCAAGGTGCGCCAGACTGGATTGTCATGCCACAACTCCGCCGCGACCCGCCGGTGCCTCAACCACAACTCGAATCTGACGTGGCTCACTCCTCCGACACGACCACGGACAGCGGCTTCGTCGATCAGCACATTTCTTCTGGGCCACGCTTTCCCGAACATCACCCTCTCTGGCAAGAGCTGTATTTGCTACAGTCAGCAGCAGCTGTCATCCACTTCTCAGCCGTTGGGAAACCGTGGACTGTGTCAACAGATCTCTTGCGCTCGGAACGGCCTGATGCACATCCTCTACTGGGCGAGCAATTTCTAACGTGGAGCAGGACTGCAGGCAGCGTTTGTCCAGGCTTTGGTAGTCCTGACAGTTTTGAGTAATCATGTGCTGATAGATCCAGATGGTTGAAACACGTTCTTTCCTCATCATCCCATCTCACATTGGGTTTCGCATTCAGAGCCTTGCTTTGGCTGCGTCAATTGCTGCGACGATGCCAACTCTTACTTCCTCCACTATTTTCGCAGCAGGTTGTTCCTCGTGGACAAGACCGACCCCTGTGCCCGCCCAAGTCGCCGCTCTGCCTGTTTTTAGCTCGCTCGAGTAGCCAGCGGTATCGGTTCGCATCGCTTCTGCATGCCGTTTCCGTATCTCTTCAATCCCGACTCCTTCATTATGATCAATGAAGCTCGCATTCCTGATACTTCTCCCATCATACAACACAGGCCACTTATTCGGCCCTCGCAGCTCATCAAACACTTTACTCCGCACAGTACTCTGCCCGCCATCCGTAGCAGCCAAGACAGCAGCACGATACTCCGGATGCAT
This sequence comes from Cercospora sesami, assembly GCA_013365235.1. Lineage (NCBI taxonomy): Eukaryota > Fungi > Ascomycota > Dothideomycetes > Mycosphaerellales > Mycosphaerellaceae > Cercospora > Cercospora sesami. The sequence continues at coordinate 4,773 of JAASLG010000813.1, forward strand.
ATGCGTCTCTGGCGCAGAAAGAAATCTTGTCCCCAACACCACACCTTGCGCACCCAGCGTAAAAGCCGCAGCAGCACCGCGTCCATCCGCAATCCCACCAGCCGCAACTACAGGAATATCGTAACCGTTTTTTGCCAAATTATCAATCACCTCTGGGAGCAACGAAACAATACTCGCTCCTCTCTCCCAACCATGCCCACCAGCATCAATCCCTTGAATACACAACACATCCGGCCTTCCCTCCTCCTCCCTCACAACCTCCAAACTCGCCGCCACAGAACTCACTTGCACAAAAATCTTCGATTTCGGTAATACTTCCCTTATAGCTTTGATCCACTCCGCATAATCCGATAATTCATGACTAGCGAACAGCCAGAGTACAGCTGGTTTGAATTTTTGCAATACAGGTAGCGCAGCTTCTTTTTTGGTAACAAATGATAAAAGTCCTACGCCGATTGGTAAGAGGTCATCGTTGGAGGTGCGGGTTAGTGCTTGTTCGACTTTGGAGAGTTCGAGTGAGAGGTCTTGCATGTCGTCTGTTGCGCCGATTTGACCGAGGCCGCCGGCGCGGGTTACGGCGATTGCGAGGGAGGATTTGGCGTAGCTGCCCATCTGATACATTTCGTTAGCGGTGGATGTGACACATCATTGTCTGATATTAAAATATTCGTATGTAAATAAATGCCGAGGTTAGATAGATGTTGTTGTTGGGTTTGGGGAGGATTTACTGGGGCGTTGATGATGAGGGGAGTTTGAGTCCATGGGAACCATTTTTGGAGTGACATGTTTTGATCTCAATCTTCGTTTTTGTATATTTGCTGATGGGACATGGATGAGGTTGTTCAACTGAACGTGGAGTTGAGTTGGAGGATCGTCGAGAGACTTGGCGCTGACAACTTCGACTGACGTGCGTCCTGCCGATCCTCAGTCGTCTTCTTGCGAATCATCCTGTGAAATCATCAAAGTCACTGAGCTTTCGCAGCGCACTTGAGTGTTGGATACATCATCGGCGGAGATGGATGACAACTGGACATTGAGACTCGGCCGTGGATAGACAGACGGCGGCAGCACAGCGTTGCGGATACAGTAGTGGAGCAACAGCGACTGACGCGGCCGGAAAGGGGGCAAGTGCATCACATCACCTCAAGCTTCATCCCAAGAATCCCACCCTTCGCAATGCACAATGGGCTTGTTCCGCGACAAACATCGATACCGTGTCCTCACTCATGACGATGGTTCCTCCGAGGCGCTGGGAGGTGAGGAGCATGCCTCGCGTGCATCTACGAGATGGACTTCACGATGGACCTGTATGATTGTGGGCTTGGCTGCGATTGTGCTCTGCAGCATACTCGCCTGGTTTGTGTTTTCTTCATTTCCGCAAGGACGACAATACCGGCCAGGCCCTCTAAGATTCACCGGAGAAGGCACATTCCAGATAGCTGTCTTTGCGGACTTGCATTTTGGGGAGAGTATGTAGCGACACAGGAAGCCCATATCGATGAAGCTCACATTTCGATAGATGCCTGGGATCAATGGGGACCACAGGTAAGCCTTGTACAGGATCATGGGAGTCTATGCTGATGATCTGTAGCAAGACATCAACACCCAAAAAATTATGGGCGACATTCTGGATGCCGAATCACAGCAATTGTGAGTTACCAAACGCCAGGCGCCAGGGCCTTTCTCGAATTATCATCTGACTTTTACACCAAGATGTGTACTCAATGGCGACCTGATCACAGGCGACAACAGCTATTTTCACAATAGTTCCGAATACATTGACCGGATCGTGAAGCCGATCGTCCACAGAGGTCTGCCTTTTGCTGCAACGTATGGAAACCACGACTCCGCTTTCAATCTGTCGCGGGAGCAGATCTTCGACCGAGAGCGTCAATATAAGGAGTCTCTCACTGCACAGATGGTGTCAGGAAGAAATGCCGGCGTCTCAAACTATTACCTCGAAGTCTTCCCGCACGATGGAGGTGACATTCCTTCGTTGTTACTTTGGTTCTTCGACAGTCGCGGTGGCTTCTACTACCAAGAAAGGGACGATGAAGGTGATCCGATCGGGCAGCCCAATTGGGTCGATCAAACCGTAGTGGACTGGTTCATCAAGACCAATGATGAGCTGGTGTCTAAGCACAACAAAACAATTCCATCGTTGGCCTTTGTCCACATCCCCACCAACGCGAGTGCAGCGCTGCAGACAGAAGTTGGCGTTGATCGACATCGTCAGCCCGGGATCAATGATGACTATATTCTCTCCCCTCAAGCCCAAGGCTGGTGTCCCGATGGCAAGCAATCCTGCCCATATGGCGGTCAAGACGCACCGTTCATGCAGGCAATCGCTTCAACACCTGGCCTGATGGCCCTTTTTAGTGGTCACGACCATGGAGATACTTGGTGCTATAAATGGAAAGGTCTGGTGCCCGGCATGAGCATCAAGGGCAGTGGCGTCAACCTTTGCTTCAATCAGCATTCGGGCTATGGTGGCTATGGGAGCTGGGAGCGCGGAGCGAGGCAGATACTGGTAAGAGAAGAAGATTTACAATCGCAAATTGTGGAAACTTGGATTCGTTTGGAAAGTGGGAAGGTCGTGGGAGTTGTGACGCTGAATTCGACGTATGGGGAGGATACTTATCCTGCGACACCGAATACTAAATCGCACTGTCCGACCTGCGATTATGCGATCATTTCGGCTATGCCGGGGATTGAGGATGTTCCGTCTTGAGATTAGCCACGAGGTCCGACGCACACAGGAGCGAAGACGACCGCTGCAGAAACACAAGACACTGTCCGGCTCCACAACGAACGCAAGGAGTCACCAAGATTATGCCACATTCACAAGTCGCGAAACTTGCAATCTCTTGAGAATCGCCCTTGTCGCCCGGTCTTTCTCTGCCTGCACGGTGCTGGGATCTCGCTACATTGGTGACTGAGACTCGCGCTACGAGTAACGCTGAGGATTGAGCTTCATGCCGCACTGTGAACGGCATAGATCTTTCGAATCGGCGAAGCTTAAGGTGAGCCAGTCGTATCTTCAACAACGGGATCTGGCTCACTCTTGTCTGAATCAACAGCGGCCACCTTATTCTTATCCGCCTCGGCTTGCAACTGTGCCTGAAGCTCAATAAACTCCTTCGCCTTCTTTCTCCGCTCCTCCTCAGCTCGCTGTCTTTCCGCTTCAGCAGCATCCACTTTCGACTTCCACTTCGCTCTCGCCTCAGTCAAAACGTCAGATGCCGCCAAAATATCATGACGATTCCACTGCTCCTGCGGAACCATCACCAGATCCTTCAAAATCTTCACCTTGCTCGATATCGACTGCAAATCTTGATCTTCCACGCCCCCTTTACCGAATCCTCCCTCAAGCAAATCCTTCTCACCTCCAAAAATCGCCTCATGCGCAGAATTCAGCATAACCTTCTGCGCATCCGCAATAGCAGACACAAGCGGTTGCGTGGCCTCTTCCAATTTACTCGCCAAATCCGTCATAGCATCCAAATCATTCGACCTCTCACCATCATTGACCAAACTCTTCAAGTCCTCTTTCTGCTTCTCAATCGCCTCGCGATGTTCCGGGCCCAATCTTTCCCCATAATCACCCAATCTTTGCTCGACTTTAAGAATCAATTCCTGAACTTTCAATCTCTTACTCGCTGCTTCTTCCTTTTTGGCCTTTCGTAGAGAACTCTGTTCTGCCCAGAAATCTCGTGCTTCTTGAGGATATGAAGTGGATCTTAATGGGACTTCCCAGTCATCGAGATGTTGTTCCGCGCGATTGAGCCAGTGAATCATACGTTCTTCTCGGTTCGGGATTCCAGCGAAATGGACCAGAAAGTCACCTCTTCGGAGCTGGAATGGGGCGAGAGTTTCGTTGTGTTCGCCTTGATATGCATTAAACCAGCGTTGAGGAGCTTGCACGATATGCGGAGCAAAAGTCGGATGATGGAGGAGGTTGTCCATTGCGGATTGATCGCGGAAAACGAGCTCGTCAGTAGGTCTGTAATGTCTGTAAGACACAATTGCTGAGAAAAGGTTTACGGCCCATTGATTGACTCGTACGGGGAAGACACCGTTGTTGAGGCCGTTCCAGTCGTTGGAGTAGACGAGATGAATGTCTTCGAATTCGGAGTCTGGAGGTGGGAGGAAGACGTCAATTGGGATGTGGGGGTTGAGGAGTACTGTGTCTGCGTCGACCCAGAGGAGCCATTCTAAGCGTTCGCTTTCGGGTTTGGCGAGTTCGCGGAGGAGGAGGCTGAGGATGTAAGCGGGTTTTGACCAGACGTCGTCTAAGAGTTGCTGGCGTAGGATGTGTAGTCGGTAGCCATGTTCGCGATCATGGCGTTCATGAGTTCGAATGGCGCGTTCCCAGGCACTGTTGCCGTAGAACAGGATTGTGCATTTTCCAATGCGAGTTCTTGCGCCCAAGCGCTCTTCTTCTGACAAGCCATCAAGGACGTGCTCTCCTGGTAAGATCGCTGCAGTGTTGGTCGGCTGAGTGTGCTGCGTAGCTGTCGCATTTGCTGCTTTGCCAATCGCCTGCGCAAATTGCGGCCTGTGATATGGATTCAAGGAGTGCAATTTATCCTTGACCGCGCTGTGTAATTCCGCCAATGCACCACTAATGGTGGGCGACTTCTCCAGATCAAAGCTGAGGTCTTCCGGCTGGTCTTCTGGTAGACTATCACCGATAACTCCCGCCGGCAGCTCGGCCTTATTCAGTCCAGTGCCGAACCCGCTGGGGTCATTCAAGAAATTTCCTGGAGAAGCATGGTATGTTTGATCTATATCTGCGAAGTTGTCATTGTTCGATGAATCCAGACTCGATGTCACCATCCATCCCATCATCACGCATCCCACACCGACCATTAAGAATTTGAGCCTGCTCTTCGATAACATGGTGCCGCGTGTGCGGCTTGGTCGGAGCCATTGGGGAATGTTGCTTGGTAGAAGAGGCGAAAGAGGCGACGGAGGTGTCGAGTCGTGGTAGGATCTCTCTCTTGATGGGCTCCGGGATGGCATCTTTTCAATTGTTAACGAATTTCAGGATCTTCATCTGGTATCCCTTCAACCAGTCAGAAATGGTTATCTATTCCGCAGGATTTTGATGAAGCAGATGCTGTTCGAACAAGACTTCCACTCACTCCGTGAATGAGGCTCGGCTTCCGATCGAGCTACGTGTTTACATACCAGTAGACCGACATAGCTGGCGCAAGGGCTTGCAGCCCTGGCACGGGCCTTTCGCGCCCCTTTTCCAGCGCAGTAGTCTAGGCTCAGGCCTGCCTAGGCACACGAACGACTATTTTGCCATAGAGAGCGTGAAATATCCCCAGGACTGCATGCCGGTCGAAGCTACGATGTAGCAATTGACCAATTCTGCATGGATTTGAAAACAGCTTCGGGAGAGCAAGGGCCCTGTCGGCTGTTCGATAGAGAATTACCTGTTATGAAAGACGCATAGACGGCGCTGGCGACCTGGGCAGAATATGCGATTCTGCGAGGATGTCAGCAGATGACGCAGGTAGGAGGTACGAAAGATTGAGAGCACGCACGCCAGCCGATCTGTGTGAGACATTTCATGCCCCCTTGCTTCGCGAGCCCTTCAGAGAGTGTCATGCGCATAGACAGTCAGATTCGTGAACATTGACGAAGACCATTAATCCGCCAAGTCCATTTCCACGAACGTCTCATCCTGCCGCCGAAGCTTCTTCGCACGTCGCAGAGTGTCGAACTCAAGGACCGGCTGCCATGTCTCCCAATCGAGATACCACAATTTATTGTAGCGTGCTGAATCTTGAAGCAGCCAAGCGCGACCAGTTTCATGTTCGCGTGGCGGTTGTGTCAGCAGCATGCGTCTCCACGACGCTTCTGGACAGCGATAAAGCTGCTTGGACTGGTTTGCATCGCTGGAGAGGAGGTAAAGCCATGGGTTTTCCAGAATAGGCACACCAGACGCCCAATGCTCGAAACATTCCATCTTCTGACCATGTCCACCGATGTGTGCCAGCTGAGCTCGCTCTTCAACGAGCTCGCACGATCGTGGAATGGGCTCGAAGAAAAGGTACTGCTGGATGAGCTCGCTATCTGTGACAGTTTGGCGCCACTGACGGCACACGCGCTGCACTCGGCACAGCAGATTTTCAGGTGGCAGGTGAAGCAGAATCTCCTCGGCCAATTCGGGAACGCTGAATGTTCTCACGCAGGCGGATGGTGTTGGTCCAGGGATAGGTGGAGGAGGCAACTTCTGGCAGTCGTGATTCTGCTCCAATGCAGGTTTCGCGCAGTCGAGCCGTTGAATCAAAACGGGTTCCGTGTCAGGAAACATCAGATCATAGTGCGCTTCTGTGAGACCATCTTCGAGATGGTAGCGCTTGAAAGTCATTCTGCGGTGCTCGAATGAAGGAAGCAGGATGGAGTTGGTTCGTGAGGCCAGATGAGATTTGCGTTGCGATGTTGAGGCGGATAGCCTGCTGCCAGAGCGGAGTCAAATGGACGAAGGTGTCGCCGCTGGCCTGACCTCACCTCACTTCGCCATAGCCTCACCTCACCTTGTGCCAGGTCAGTCATCGAAGAACATCGCGATGTCAGCGTTCCCCTACGAGTTAGCTTTTCTGAGGATACAATGCCTCCGCAGAGCGCTGTCTGAGATACGACTACGTTCTGCCGTCTACGTGGCCAAAACACCTACGGACGCCATGGTATGCAACGCGCTGCGAAGGTCAACAGTGGCCCAGCGAGTGCACTGACGCGTAAAGTGATGGCGGCCTTCACACCCCATGATGCCCCGCATCCAATTGCCCGCTCGTCGTGCGACACGAGATGAGGTGCGGTGGTGAGAGCAGAAGCGAGTGGGGACTTCTCGAAGCTTTCATCCATCCCGGCGCGCGCCAACATCACCGCGCGCGGCGGAGAGCTCTCACCTCCGCACTCCTCTCACCCGCCGTCAAACACACACTCACTACCATCTCGTCCACCATGGCAACCCTCCTATCCCCTCGCATCACATGTCTCCGGACCCTCACCGCACCCCAAAGATCCACACCCGCCCTCCTCTCCGCCGCCTTCACCACCTCCGCGGCCCAATCCCCTAAACACACCCGAACCCAACAACCATGGACACAACGCACAACAACACGCTTCACATCTCCCCTCACACATAACTCAAAACTCTTCCGCCGAACCAACTCAACTTCCTCACAATCGCAACAACAACAAGAAGTACCAGACCACATCCTCACCTGGAACCGCTTCTTCGACCTCCGCCGAAAGCGACGATGGATCAACCTAGGCTGCAGCGTCTTGACAGCCTTCGGCACCGTAGGCCTCGTCGCACCAATGCTAGCAGAGCAAGACTTTGATACCTGGGGAGCACAAATATCCGGCTTGGATCCCATCATTGTGCTCGGAATCAGCACATTTGCCATTGCGGCTGGAGGATGGCTGATGGGGCCCACGGTGGGAAATTTGGGATTTGGGATGTGGGCGAGTAGACGCGGGTGGAAAGCGGGGATTGCAGAGGTGAGTTGATGATGGATTCGGAAGAGTGATAGGTGAGAGTCCGTGACTGACTGAGACATGTGTGAACAGAAGGAAAAGAGCTTCTACGCTCGCATTAAACGCTATCGCGCCGATGCTTCTGCGAGTAGCCCTCAGAATCCCATTCCGGACTAT
>JAASLG010000814.1:0-12219 GCA_013365235.1 Cercospora sesami
AGCAACCAAGACCCATCGCATCACCTGCTTCAAAAGACTTACATGTCATATTTCTCCTTGCAAATGTTTTCAATGTGCTTCTGGGCGTGCTTGCAAGTCTTGGGGTCGTATGAACACTAACAACACTTAGTCAGTCATCGAATCGTTGAGCACGAGAAGGAATTCTGTACAGTCAGAGAGCCAGCATTGGTGTATGCATATCCGATGTACTTGAGCCCGGCGCCACATTCGGCCATTGCGCTATCACATGCGGCTGCAGTGGCCGTGTCATCACCCGTTCCAGCGTTGACTGCCTCCATGTCCTTGAAGCAGAGTGTGTTCTTGTCTTTTATCAAGTCCTTGGTCTTTGGGTCTTGTGTGGGAACAGCGAGGCTGGCAAGTGTTAGCTCGGCTGGATATGGAAGCTGGATGAGTTGGTCACTTACGCGCCGAAGGAAAAGGCCGTAAGGCTACAGACGAAGAGTGAGAAATGCATTTTCTTGGTTGTGTTTCAACGAGTGGATGAGTTCAGAACGAGCGTGTTTGACAAGACAAAAGATTGGATACCAAGCATGTGACTTCAGTTCTCCATGCTGCTATATACATTCTCCTCGCCAGTCATGTTCATTTTAGAAATTCTAGACTTTGACTGAAACAGTTCCAGGCCAAATTGTCGTTGCACTCGAGCCATGCACATCACGGTTCTGTCGGGTAAGCATTTAGTACAGATCATTCATCGAATACGAGGTTGTACAGGCCTTCTTATCAAAGCAAGCAATTTGTGTTCTTCCAGGTAGTCGGAATGCCCAAGAACGCTTGGAGTGAGACATTGGGGAAGGGGCTTCCAGAAGCAGTCTTGCCTTACTGCTATCGGTTAGCTTAATGCTTCATAGGGGCAATTGGCTGCTAGCTCAATGAGGATGTCAAATCTAATCCGAGGATGAACCTTCTGTCGTCTCCACGCCGGATATCGAAGGACGTTTTGCCATGCGGTAGTTACTGTACGAAACATGGCTATCTTGAGATGAGAATCTAGAAGATGACATGTCTCACTGTCAGTTGTTTCGGATGCAGTTGTGGTCAAGGAAGAAATGTCGGGTCTCCTTTCCGCTTGTCACGGGATACATCATAGCGTGCTGGGCCACTTTGCTCCATGGTGTCCGTAAATATACTTCGATCGCTCCGTCCGTACTTCGTCCTTCTACCAGTCCCTCTTCCAGAATATCCAACTCCACCACGCTCGTTAAAACCAATCGATCGTTCACTATGCAACTCACTAGTATGACCGGAGCCCTAGCGCTGTAAGTGTCATAGCATGCTGAGCCGCAGAGATCGGACACCGTCTAACCGCAACCAAAAGCCTCTTGGTCTCCGTCGCCGCACTCCCACAGCCCCATGACCACCACGATGAGCCAACCATCTTCCCCGAAAAGCCAGATTGCCCATCGGGTCAACGCCCCAAAGCAGTCTCAGATTCGACTTGCTCTTGCAATGCCTTCGATAAGCTCGACCAATTCGGCATCGACGCAACCAGCACTTGCTGCGGAAAGTTCGAAGGCGCCAGCTTCGACACCACGGAAGCTCCAGCTTGCATTTGGGATCCTGTCAAGGGGGCGCGCAACGCGCCTTCGAAGTTCCAGAACTGTTGCGCGAAGCAGGAGGGAATCGATCCAAACAATGCTGTTTGTGGTACTGTTACGAAAGGATATATTTGCGTGGACGAGAAGTAAATGGTAGCTTGTGCATCGTCGAAATTTTGGAGAGGCTTGAGAGTGGAGCGTCGAAAGCATTGGTCGTTGTAGCATACATGGCTGTACATTTAGCAATAGAAATGCTTTTGGCTGGCAAAGCAATAGTCAGCGTCCAAGAGGACGACCTCTCTGTCATCCTTGGCGTCTCCTTTATTGCAACAGAGCGGATATTGGTCATTTCACCGTCCCAGTTCTGAGACTCCCGATTCACTTGATGTGCTGCTATCGTGGTTTTGCGCATTGTAAAGTGGACGGATTGTGAGCTGGGTTGTCGGTCCAGCGAATTGCTTTGATTCGGGAATGGCGCCATGTCAGAGTATGAAGTGCAAAGCAGCCACACATACCATGTTGTTCTCGAGATTGGCCTTGCTCATTTGCCGCTACTCAAAGTATGTACACAGAGTTAGTCTGCTTCAGATGGATACAGCTGTGTTGATATTGAACCCAGGGTCGTCCCGATCTCGGAATGACTCAGCACGAAATTTCTGGGACAGCTTCAGCCATGCTCCGATCGCGTCCTGCTCTACTGCACTCTGAACCGCGCCAGTTCGACATCTCATTCTCCATGTCTGCAAACTTCACACGACAGAATGCTTCTGGTACTTTTGCCAGTCTCTGTCACGCGCTAATGCCGCACATGAGACGCGTGTGCCAGCGACGCGGTCACACGCGTTCTTGACGAAGCAATACAGAGGCACGTCAAAATCATCGAAAGGGACACTGGAATTCTGCTACAGCAGGACAGGCTGTGCTGGCCTACTACTTTGTATTAAAACGGTGACTGAGACACCGGCCACAAGCCTGGATCTCATTGCTACCTGCGGCAAGTGACAAGAGCTTATCCCAGCGATCGCTCCGTCCATGCCATCGAGGTTCCGGCGTGGATACCACCAGAAATGACGATGTCGGTGCCAGTCGTGAATGACGCGGCATCGCTGAGAAGATAGACAACAGCTGGTGTAAGGTCCTGGAAGCAATGGTCAGCTGGAATCAATAAGACACCCACCCCTTCGACTCACCTCTGGAACTCCTATCCGGTCTGCAGGCGCAGCATGCTCGAACATATTCAACAGCTTTGGATATTGCGTCTTCAGAGCACTCGTCATGGGCGACAGAATGATACCCGGGCTGATGGTGTTGACACGAATCTTGTATGGACCCATCTCAACAGCAAGAGGTCCGGCCAGGCCTTTGACGGCAGCCTTCGACATGTTGTAGATCGAGATATTCTGGAGAGGAACCCTGACTCCCTGTGCAGCGATGCTAGCGATCATCACTATGGATCCGCCTTTTTTATGCTGGGCCATATGCTGGCTCGCAAGCTTGGCCGTCCAAAAGGTTCCGAGCGTGTTTACAGCTAGGACTCGCTGGCACTCTTCCCACTGGTGATCGAAAAATGGTTTGTCTGTGGCTATTCCTGCTGCCGGCACACAGCCATGAATTTCGCCAAGATTATCAACGACTTTGTGGAACGCTGCCTCAAGAGAGTCTTGCTTTGTCACATCGGCTTGCTGATACATTGTTTTGCAGCCGAATCTTTCTTCGAGCTCTGAAAACTCATCCACCGGTTTCTCTAGAGTGTCAATAACTGCGACAGAGTTGCCACCCATTTGGGCGATAGCCTTGCAGACGGCAAATCCAATGCCACGGCCACCACCTGTGACGAGGACCGTCTTGCCTTTCATGCTCAATCGGTCTGCCACAGACAGGTCGTTTGTCCCTCCATAACTTCGACTTGATACACTGAAGCTTCTTACAAAAGCCTTGCCATGACCGCGTATGGCAACGCGCGATGCTTTGGAAAGGTATGTGGACATTGTCACTGTAAGACTTGCACGCAATGCTGATTAGACAGTTGTCCAGCTGAGGATCCAACAGCACCTACACTGTCCATGCCGCACGCCGTTACCGTGCGAGAAGAGGAGTAAGGCGGGGAGCTGCAGGTCAATTACCACAGAACTGGTCGATCACCGAACAAATATTCAGCCTATTTGTTCTGCATGCCACGTGACCGGAAGAAGTGTCAAGCGCCGTTACTCTAATCTATGGAGACGACATCTCTCCTAGGGATTCTGCATGTCTTGTCAATAGCTTAGGTGTGGTCTTCCGGAAGCATTGGCCTACGTCCTAGTCTTGTGTAAGACTCCGCTGCACGGTTCCGCCCTCAACACGTGAGACGCACATTTATTCTGCCGCGTCGGTTCCGATACGACCGTCCACGAAACACTTATTGAAGAATCACATTTACAAAAGCACATCTACTACGAAGATGTTTCGAACAATTGCTACGAAACGCCGTTTGCGCCATAGTAATTCCATAGTGTTGGTGACTTGGGAGCCGGAACTCTGCCTCGCACTCGCTCAGTCATGTTCCAAGCCTGGGTTCAATATCGCAAGATCTACCATACATACACCATCATGCGGGTGAGGCATCTTGGAAGTCCGAAACATCTCGGAGAGGACCCTTAAGCTCACGCAGGATGCAATCCGCTCGTGTATCAACGTCACCCCTGCGACAAGCACTTAATCTTCTCCAGCTGACCAAGCGTTGGCGTAATCAACACCTCCATTGTTCCGCGGAACGAACACCGAATGTCACCCATTCGCGCCTCAATTGCGTTATTCGCCTACCACACGTGCTCCACAACGCCACGGCAGCTCGCGTGGCGCCCACATTCAAGACTCGGCATTCCAAGACCTTCGACTTGGCATATGAACCGACTGATGTTTTATGCAGAAGTTGCTTCTTATAAGTTGAGATCATGACGGTCACAAAATATGAAGCAGCTCGAACGTGCTGTTGCAGTAACAGCCTCAGTACTGCTCGAAGCCCAACATGACGACCAGACCAGATGGCGGCGAGAGCCCGACTCGTTTAGATGACAAGATCGTTGTGGATGACAACTCGACCGATCTCAAGCTCGAAAGCGTCAATTCGGCGAACAAAGTCAGCGAGGTCAAAAGCTCAGAAGGATACTACAACTTCGAGCCCATCGCTGCCCTCAACCTACCGGACTGGCGAGTCACAGAAAGAGCACTTGTACGCAAGCTGGACTTCACTTTGCTGCCAACACTATGGGTTCTTTATCTGAACAATTATCTGGATCGCACGAACATCGCTCAAGCTCGCCTCAACACTATCGAGGAGGATCTGAACATGGGACCTGAAGATTACAATATTGCAGTCTCTGTACTGACTGTCGGTTACATGCTTGCTCAACTCCCGAGCAACATGCTGTTGACGCGTGTTCGACCTGGAATCTATCTACCTGCTACTGTAATGATCTGGTCCGCTGTTTCGGCTTCGACTGCGGCAGCTTCAAGTCCAGAGACATTGTTTGTCATTCGATTCTTCCTCGGAATTACTGAGGCACCACTGTTCCCTGGAGTGGGTCTTATCCCTAATCACTGCTGAACCAACTTCACGCTAACCTAGAGCAGGCTGTATACTTGATGACCTGTTGGTACACAAGAAAAGAGCTTGCCCTCAGAACCGCCATCCTGTATAGTGGCCTGGTCCTCGCTCAGGCTTTGTCCGGAGTGCTCGCAGCCGGAATCTTTCAAATGGACGGTGTGAGCGGACTTGCCGGCTGGCAATGGTATGTTGAGCCATGGATTTGGTATCCACGGCAGCTAATGCATCAACGCAGGCTGTTCATACTCGAAGCTCTAATGTCCGTTGTCTGCGGAGTTGCTGCATTCTGGACACTGCCGGACTACCCGCATTCGAAGACCGGAAGTCAGACATGGTCGATGAACGAAGATATGCGTCGTCTTGCTGAAGCTCGGATGGAAGCAGACCGTGTCACTGGAGCTTCCGGCACAGCAGGTATATGGCATGGTGTCAAGCTATGTCTCGTTGACCCTAAACTATACTTATTCGTAAGCTCCCCGCATACTACCTCTCGAAAACTTATTCTGACCACGTTCCTAGACTCTGTTGAACCTCACAATGACAGCGTCGTATGGGTATGCATCCCATCAGCACAAAGCAAATGATGACATGCTAACAAACAGAAAGCTTCAACTTCTTCTTCCCAACTCTCCTGCGTGGCTTCAACATTGGATCAAACACAGTTTCCCTCCTCCTTACGGCGCCACCGTATGTCACCGGTGCAATCGTCTCCTTCGTTCTGGCATGGAACTCAGACCGCATTAAAGAACGCGGCTGGCATATCAGCGGTGGCCTCCTTGCCGCAGCCATCGGCTTCATCATAACGGTAGCCACGGATGGCTCCGCTACCATTCCGCGTTACGTGGCATCTTTCCTCTATGCTCCTGGATCTTTCGCCGCCAATGCGCTCGTCTACAGCTGGGCCGTCAGTACACTCTCCGCTACCCCTGAGAAGCGAGCAGCTGGAGGCGCGATCGTCAACATCATTGGCCATGTCGGAAACATCATCAGTCCATACTTTTTCCGAGACGAGGAGAGACCGACTTATAGACTGGCGTTTATTTTGATGCTCGTCTTTGGCGGACTGGCTTTTGGTTTTGCATTCAGCACGAAAATGTTCTTGAAGCGGACGAATAAGAAATTGAGAGAGGTTGCGAGTGCAACTGGGACTGTGTATTCGCCTTACACCACTTAGGATCAGGGCTTACATTTAGAGCAACTCGCTGGTATTACTTGTGCAGATCTGAGTAGTAGGTATTGCAATCGAACTTGACCGAAGTCGTCGGCGGCATGGAATGATGTCTCAGACAGGTCTCCGCGACACAATTCCGCCCAAAGCCCAGTGAGCCAGCTCAGAGTCTCTGAGAGTTCGGGAGACAACAGAAGCCTTTGCGCGACTGCTTGGGGGTGATGTCGGCTCAAGGTCGCAATCGCTCCTTCAGGCCACGGCGGCGCACTTACTTCCTAGGGTTGAATAAAGGAGCAGAGACCTGGCACTTTTTCCAGAGAAAGCTGGACGGGCGGGCATGTCTCCAGGCAACGTCTGAGACGCACTTTTTGGCTGCAGTCAGCCCTGTGAGCGAGGAAAGCTCCATTCTGTCACTGAAAAGCGTGCTTTGTGGCGGTTGGGTCAAGGTCGAAAGACTCCAACAAATTCAGCGACAGACTCCTTCCTACCACACTATACGGCTTATGCCCCGTTTTGTCCTCTTTCCCCGGCAAGAGATGCGCCTCTAAGAACACTCTGCAGTCTCTCTTCTTGACTTCTCTTTCGTTCCGATGAATATCTAGAGTATGCTCCTTTCGGTGCATCGTGCCGATATTTCCCTGCGGCAGGATCTAGAGACTCTATCTCTAGGTATCCTTCTAGGTCGGTACAAAGAGCCGTTGCGGCCTGAATTCCCATGCAAGGTTTGGAACGGGCATGTCGCGTAGGATTTTCAGTACCCAAAACATACTATATGACCTGGCTCCTCCTTGACAAAAACCGAAACTACCGCCACAAGATGGCACAGTGACCACGGATCTCCCTGAGCGTGGTATTACAAGCTTCATGATCGTTACAACTACACAAACGCTGCACAAGCCATTATGCTCGATCGACGCTATCATGAAATACATTGCGGAGCAGCCAACGTGATACTTTATATCCTTTGAAAATTTTTAAACAGTCTGAGCTCTTTGCTCAGTAACCTTCATTGCGTCTCCCAGCGGGTCATACATCAGAAACTCCCTCGGTCTGCTCAAGAAGGCGACTGCGTACCTCTTTGCTCTTGAATTGACCATCATGTAGCGCTTCTTCTGAACTCTCATAGCTTGCGCTGCGTGGGCAACATCACCGATCAACAGGAGGCATCTCGCAAAACAAGTGGTACTCAGTCGGAGTCACTTGCCTCGCGGACTTCTGCCTCCTCCGCCTCGTCCTCCTCCTCCCTAGCCCTCACCAGATTGATCCTCGTAGTCTGCAGCTCGATCTCAAGCTTGCGTCTGGCACCTTTCTTCTCCACACGTAACCATTCCTCCATCGCCTCGCGTCTCTCCGGTTCCAATTCTTGGAAGACAACCCACGCCTTGCGCAACTCCTTGCGCGTCATGTTGCCCGCTTCCTCAGCCTGGCGCATCGCTTCTGAGTGATCCACAGTTGCCTGACTTGCAGAAGCCATTTTCTCAAGGGCCACATGAACTGTGTCCCTGACTCGATCCTCGTAGTTGTCAAGCGCCTTGATATACGTGGGTTCCACTTCCGCTTGCATCTCACGAGAGACGTAATAGAGAGGGTGTGCAAGAGAACCGCGTGAGAATGGTGCACACTCTTCAAAGTCGCTGAAAAGCACAAATTCGTTGATAATCAAACGTATCTCTGGGGGCAAATCGAGTAGTCTGAAGTGGGATGTCTGATTGTTTGAAGAGGTAATAGTGCCGGCCACCGAGGACTCGAGACCGTCATCGCGCTGGGAGGCTCCAGATTGGGAAGACATGTTGTAACTTGATAGCGTGGTGATGTCTTTGATGAGTTATGCCGTTCAGTGCCGTGAGCTTTCGGAGGTATGGAGCAGAGGAGAGTAATGACAAGATTAGCAGTGGTTATGAACTATCGGAGTGGCTGCGACAAGTGAACGGCGTCACAGTGAAGCGCGATCCTCTTGGTGAATATCCCCGTGACCAGACTCGTAGAAGTGATTGGACACATCTGCATATTTCCTGCCGTGAAGCAGAAAGGAACACGCATACGGGAGCTATTATCCTCCGTCTTGCACAGATGCGATGGCGATGCCGTTTTGATCCAACCTGGCATGTCATGTCATCCATGGTCTACAAGTCAGGTATGTACAAAATGTGCTCGTTCCGCCACTGATCGTGATCCTCGCCATACCGTTCTTCAGCGTCTTCCCGGGCGCCCTTTTCCAAAGATCCCCCTGCACTTGCTCGAGCACTAAAGGTGAACCCTGTTGCTTTGGCCCTCATGTAATGCTCCGTGCTTGTCATTCGTAGCATCCTGTGCTGATGTAACTTCGCCGACCTGCAGACTCACTGGCCTGTAGTGGACTCTGACCAAGCGTCCCTCACATACTTGGCAGCCGACAAGAAAGAAGCTGTCTCCTTCAACTTGGCCATTTCTGCCATCATAGCCTTGGCCGCTGCCATCCTCTTATCGAGCACTTTGATCAACTCTCCTTCGACTCTCTCTTGGCACTCCACGACCACCTTCTTGATTCTCTCGCACTCCGCTTTCGACTCATCGGTCTTCACTACGAGTTCTTCCATGTGCTCATCTGCAGCGCGGTACTCCTCCTCGGACATGGTGGCAAAAGACGCCAGGATGAAATGGACATGATTCATCTCTTCCTGACATGCAGCCGAAGCTTTATCGAAGGCTGCACAGACGTGATCGGAAAGGCTGCTGTGGTAGTGCTGGATCGCCTTAATGTAAGTCCACTCGGATTCGGCCTGCACGTCTCGAGAGACATAGTAAAGGGGTTGCGCTACTGTCTTCGGTGGAGGGAAATCTCGTTCATCGAAGTCGCTGAACATCGCGAGCTCATATACGATGAGGCGCAGTTCCGGTGGCAGTTCGAGAAAGTTGAAGTGGTCTTGCTGCCTGCCTTCACCGACAGTGGTTGATTCGACAGTTACGGACTCGATATCGCCTTCGAGCTTGGAGGACTGGGAGGAAGAAGCCATGCTTGCTTCTGACGTGGTGGAATCGCCACCGTGGGTGGGCGATGACTTGATTGATCGGTGAGAAATACAAAGTCAGGATTGCAAGGCAGTGGGACAATGTATTTGAAGTAGCGAGGAGCAAGAATCAAGGATATGATGGGAGTTCGTGGCCTCAACCAGTGAAAATCGCTCGCATCAGGTGCGATTCACTTGGTGAATCCCAACGTGATTGGTCGGCAGAAGTTCGAGTTGTCTTTGTTATGTAACACCTGTGACGGACAATGCTTTGTACTCCTTCGCGGCTTGAGGTGATGATTGTTTTGAACCTAGAGAAAGCTTCCACAATCAGTGCCAGAAGATTCGGAGAACTGCCAGTATCAACAGTGTACGTCCATACTCACCAAGACCCGTATTTTGGTAGATGCTGATGGGAATTACAATGCAATATTTGTAACATCAATGGTTGCCATATACACTGCAACGATGCTGAGGCAGCAGGGTGCGAGAATGCAGGACAAAGAGAGTGAAGGTCGCCGCGCCGAGAAAATCGTAAAATCGTAAAATCATGAGGCATTTCTCGGTAGATTCAAACCTTCAAGAGCTTCGCAATATTCGCTCGATATGTCTGCGTGAGCTGCGGTGCATACGTAGCAATTGCGAACCCAGCGATCAGAGCCACGAACAACAGAATGAGCACATCCAGAAGCGGTACTTGAGTCGTCTTGGCTTTTGCAATCTGATAGTTCAGATAACGGCCAAGCTTGAAAGACTTTGGGCCAAAGGGCGCTGCTGGCGCATAGGGTCCAGTCTGTGGCATGCATTAGGAAAATCCGGTCACGGCTCCAAGTGGACTTACCATCTTCACGAGCGGCTCCACGCCATACTTCGCCGAAGCATCAAGTCCTCTCTGCATTCCAGGCAGCCCGTCGATCGACCATTGAGACTTATACGCCCACTGCGAAGGTGTCAGCATCGAGAAAGCAAGTAGCCAGAACATGCATCATCACTCACATAATGATCCATCGACTCATCCTCCTTCCCAGCATCAAACTTCTCCTTCCTCTTCTCAAAAACCTGATTAAGAGTCTGCCGAAAACTCTTAAACTTATACATCGGAACACTATACCCACACGAACTCCCAACTTGATGAACATCAACAATAATAATCGACCTCGTTGCAGGGATAATCTCGACAGAATTCTTCTCAATAAAATCATTGAAAGCCGGAGATTCGCGTTCCAGAATGCGACCTAACACATAAACACACACATCAGCACAAAATCACAATCCTCCCTCACTCCCCACTCTATCCCCTCCACCTTAAACTGCTCACTCACCTCTCCCCCACAACCTCACAATCCTCGGACTCCCCTCAAAAGCCTGAAACATAACCGTAATCCTCCCATTCTCCCTCAAATGCGCTATAGTCTCACAGCCGGACCCGGACAAATCCATATACCAAAACGTCTTGTTATTGATCAGACCGAAATATTTCCCGCCTTTGGGTGAGAGGTTAATGTGGCCCGATTTGGAGAGCGGGGCGGTTGCGACCCAGAGCATTTTTTGTTGGAGGATCCATGCGTAGATGTTTTCGGGGATGGTTTCGTAGAAGGCGCCCATTTTCGATATGCAGTGCTTGGGATTGGGTTGGGTTGGGGTGATTGAATGATTGTGGGGAAAGTGAGGGAATCTGGAGTTGTGGCGTGGTTGTTGTGAACGGTGGGTGTGTGCACCAGGGCCGGGTGCGTCAGACCGATGTCGGAAGAAGTGGCATTAGTAATGGAAGTGGGGCTATACGCCCTATACAACAGGTGCAAGGAAGTGTAAAAGTCAAAAGACCTGTGTGAGCAAGGGCAGAAGGAAGTAAGAATGTAATGTAAATGCTTGTATCGACTACATGCGCGCATCGCGTGCAGAATGCGACCAAAACGCCTCGAGAAAGCCTCCCAAACCCCATGCCAAATGCCGGTACTGTACACCCAACGAAGAACTAAGTATAGATACTCTCAGTCATAGAGTTGACCTGCAACCCACGCTCTGCTAGTTCAGCTTCCTCCAAGAACCTCAGTGGCATCCACACGATGTGCCCTTTGATCTTGTCCAGTTCCTGTCTTGCGACTTCAACGGGCTGGAATTGATCATAGATATGACCTGCCTTTCTCGAACCTTTTGCACCCAAGAATCTGTCATAATCCTCGAAGTTCTTGACATTGTCGTCCGGATCAGCGTGGAACAAGTGTCGGAAAATCTTGGTATTGGTCGTGGCACGTTTCGTCCACATCGCCCACAGCTCGTCAGAAAGAGGATCCTCGACAAACTGATCCCATTCGTCACCCTGGCACCAGTCGTTTTCTGCATCTCCGGGCGGTTGAGCGTTGGGGTCGTTCTCGGCGTCCAGATCCTGGGCATGGAGAAGACCGAGATGTTCTCGCCAGAGCATGCGACGGAGAGTCGCGGCGTGGTGCCCCGCGTGATACTCCTCGCCGTTCATCTTCGACGGCAGTGGGCGTGTGTCCTCCATTACGATGGTCAGCTCAGAGTCATGGAATCCCAGCTGACTTCGGTCATTGATATTCGATGACCCGCACAACACGACTCTGTCGTCGACAATGAGGACCTGAGGCAATGTTAGCTTGTCGCTTCGTAATTGCTAGAGGTGAGACTCACCTTTCCGTGAATGTAGAGCTCCTCCTGGACGAAGTTCTCCAACTCCTGTTGCCTTGCATCCTCGCTCTCCTCATCGTCTCCATCTTTCGTGCCATCGACCTTGCGTCCAGGGTATCCTTCTTCACTCGGCTTCTTCTCGCCTAGCATCGCATCTTGAGCGATAGTATCAGCGCTTTTGGCATGCTCCTCTGTATTTGGATGAGCATTCTCCTCGAACTTTCTCCTCTTCTCAGCAAGCATTCCTGCATTCTCATTGTCATCTTCAGG
>JAASLG010000816.1:0-16562 GCA_013365235.1 Cercospora sesami
AAGATCTAGACGACGGTATAACTAGAGGTATAATCTCTAATCTAGAACCTAGCTAGATATCGTTATATTTCTGTCCTAGAAATAATACTACGAGAGAAGATCGAGGCGTTCGGTCGCTTCGTAGTAAAGCAAGAACGTCTCTCGATATATATCTTCGAAATCTCTATAATATAATAGGCGAATACCCTCTCGAAGTCTAGGGCTAAGCAAGCCTAGAATACTATAGATCTTGTCTCGTAGATTAAAACACGAATGTTAACGAGCGATACTAATAATATCTCGCAGCGTCGAGCGACTTAGCCTAAAGACGATATCGTTCTTGTTATTAATAAGGGAGCTGAGATTATTCGGTACACCCGCACGCTCTATTAGAATGGCAATAGCTCGTCGAAAATCATGGTACGTAATGGTATCAGGACCGCATTATAGGATCGATCTTGGGCCTCCCAGCGTGATCTCTTGTATTACCCACATCCTGCGGAACCACGACAGTGAGAGCAAAGCCTCCACCGCATCCCACTCAGTTGTTGTGAGAGGAGCAGGCTGATCCAGAGCCATATTTACGTCTCCAACGTGCGGCGCCCGAAACCACCACCCATCATCCGAAATCTCGACGCCCTGGCCCAGCCTTTGCAGAGCCGAAAGAGCGACCTTGCTATCATCAGAAGCAGGTCCGAGCCACACGATGACTCTCGAGGCACACTTGTAGACTTCTCCCATCCGCCGCACTTGTGTACTCTTTTCCTCCATGTCCTCCTGGTTGATACAAATGGCGTCTGCCCAGATGATTCGTTCAGCATCCACAGGGCGCAGGTTTCGCAATGCAACATCAAGGCTTCGATTGATTGCCAGGGTCCCCAATTCCTCCATCGTGTCAGGATCCACGACATATGCAATGTGAGTCCGCTCCACTTCCCCCCACGCATAGGATAATGCTTCGTAGGCTGGAATCTTAATCTCTGAGACGCCAGCAGCTGGTGCTGAGCTGGGTCCGGCATGGCAAGCACTGCCGGCTGGCTTGGTTCGAACATCACGACCACGTTGCCGCGGTCGCTCATACGTGATCCCGAGGTCTCTTCGACAATAGAACTCTCGGCCTTCTGGCGTCCGCAAAACACGCCAGCCTTTCGGAAGCGGCTCCTGAGATGCAGCAATCGCACCGCCATCCGCTTCGGGGACACGTAGCGCCCTGTGCAAAATGCTTACACGGATGTCGCTGTCGTACTGACCCGGGCACAGGCGAAGCAGTCGAATATCATCGGCCTGCAGCGGTGTGTATTGGTATCGGATCGACATCTGCCAGCGCTCTGCGGTGGTGCAACTCGTAGGTTTCAGTCCTACAGAAGTGGTTGAAAGCCATGGAAATGTTGGCGTTCGGCTTTTCAGGCGAGTGCCTCGATCCTCAGCCGCGATCCTACCCAGCTCAGCGAGCTCTCAGTCGCTCGCTTATATGCAGCTTTGACGAGTTCAAGCGTCAACCCCGGAGGAGCGGGTAAAGCGATGACATTTGAATCATGAACGGAGACAGCGATGCTATGAAATATCTCGTGTGCAGCACATGTCCATAACATTTGTTTCTAGGCATACAGTGTTGAGTTTGAAGTCATGCCCTACAGTGGCGAGTCTGGTCCAAATTTAAATACACTGACCTCCCGGACTCATTTCATGTCTCTCATGCATCGCCCTCCAACAGCAGCTGTGTAGAGAAGCTCAAACTTCGTCTGAGACTGTAGGAGTAGTGGTAGGAGATGCCTCCACCTCAAGCAAAGGCAGCACGAAGTCTCTGGTATCGCCTTGAGTGATCGGAGCACTCCCAGCGTACGACTTCATCTCGTTGACACTGTACCATAGACGCAAGCGAGTTCCATCTGTAGTATCGTATGCGAATGTAATCGGGGCTCCTCGTGCACAGCGGTCGATCTTCAGCTGCGGGCAAGATCAGTAATGAACACAACAGGTATGCAACGATGTTATTACTCACAGGAGCAAAGCCTTCGCCAGAAGTACCACTGGTTCCGCTGGAGTCGCTAGTACATCTCCAGCTAAGTGATGTGCCGGCAATAGAAGCTTGGAAGCGAATCCCGTTGATCGTGCTTCCGCTACGCTGCCAGTCCACCGCCGTGATGAGCACTGTCTGACGAGCGCTGTCGCTTGGGTGTGCCGTCTGGCGCTGCTCGATGACAGCAGGAGCAGCAGCAGCCGCTGAGATGAACAAAAGGGTGGGCAGAGTAGCGAACTTCATCGTGTAGCCGCTGAAAGATGACAGAGAAAGACGAGTGAAGGTAGGTGCCGTGCTTGCTAACAGCTATGCACTGTAGCGTGGCGATTATATACACACTTTGCTCCTTGTCACAACTCATTTACGGCAGTCCAACTGCACACCGTGCCACCTTCAGAGCTCACACTATCGCTCTCCCACGTTCTCAGGCAGCATTATTCATGCACCACTCCTTTTGACACTGCGGCAGTTGAGGCATTTACCAGCTTGCCCCACATGCAATGGCGAGAGCACTTGGCAATATTCCGCTCTTTCTGTAGCACTTTTCGCCGTTGTAGGTTCAGACCTCGTTCGAAGGTCATCCCACCCAGGAGAGTCTCGGCGAGCATTATTAGGGCATCATCTAGTGTTACCACTACGCAAGCATCGAGCAAGAATAGACACATCGTGAGAAGTACCAATGAGATTGAGTGCCCACGCTAAGAGGTCCGCGGAAGGCAGACTATCATGCAGCGATACGGGCACCTCTCGGGCACCGAGAACCATACTCCCTTGACATGCCGTGTAAGTAGAGTGCGGCGCTAACGTACAGACCAGAATCGCCAAGAGTATAGGCAGGCTATGGGCAGTAACGCGCAAGCTACACGAGCACCTGCATGCTGCAACCTCGATGGGCAGAGTCAATCCAGGGATCATGCACGTGGAGCCCTAGGTCTCAGTCTTCTGGAGGCTGTGTCAGCTGCTTGCCCTCCGAAATTAGGGAGAGGCAGAGCCGTGGGGTGCAATTGTCGCCTCCAAGAGAAACAAACGCATCATGTGCAAAGGAGCGCAGAGCTGCATAGAACATAGTCATGAATTACACGAGTGCTACAATTCGTCCCTAGCATCCGCTTGATTGGCCAATGTCAGAGTATTTCCTCCTTCTGCTCGCACGAATGCCGCAAGTTCTTCCGTGGTTAGCAAGGAGAAGTAAGTACCATTGAACGAGCGCACGGTATTGTCACCGGCTCGCCATAATCTGATAGTAGGGTACTCTTCGATTCTGGTTGGCACATCATTGGAACTGACATCCACCTTCACCACCGCAAATTTGTCTTGTAGTCCTCGGTCAATGTACTGTTTGCCTAGGGCCTGGAGGACTGGGTACAATTCTCGACAGTAATCGCACCAAGGAACTTCAAAGAGTGCAAGAACATCCAGAGACGGGTCCAGAGCCACAGTCTCAAAGTTGCTGCCCACAAGAGTCGTCAAAGCGCCATTGTTTTGTTCCACGGGCTTCGCACTTTTGATATGCGGAACAAGGCTGCCTTTCAAGAACTCTGTCACGAAGATCTCGATGTTTTCCGAAGACAGTTCGCGTTTCAGCATAGGATACATCCTTGTAGTCCGCACGTCTTCGATCGCGAACCCGTGGAGGCTCTCTTGGCCCAGGCCGAGTTTCTCGCCTCGTGCGGGATAGTCGTCGCGATTGACCAACATGAAAGCGATTCGCGAGCGGAGTCGATCAGCAAGTGGGTAGATAGCAGCGATGAGCTGCGAGCACTTGTCGGCCGGGCAGACGATCTGCCCAAGCGGAAGCCCGTTCTCTACGTGTCGATCGTAGACAATTGGGTCCATTGAACTGACTAGTGGCTGAGTGGTAGTCGATAAAAATCTTTCCAGTTCCTGCTCTCCAAATTCTGCATCGTGCCTGGATCTTCCCTCATCGAAGGGCTTGTAGACCACCATTCCTGGCTGTTTAACGCGAGCCTGTTCCGCAAGATCTGCATCGTCGGTCAGTTCGAAGCTGAAGGATCTTCGCCATTTCTGTGCCAAACGAGCATATACAGCGTTCGACTGCTCGTCATTTGCGGCGATGAATGCAACGACGCTGATCGAGGTCGGAGCAGTATATTTCTTGTCGTTCCAGTCAGTCATGGAAGTGACAGCTGGACCAGTCTGTCGCTGCACGAATCTCACGATGCTGTCTGTGTCAGCAGATGGGCAAAATGCAAATCATGCCAGAGGAAATCACCTCTCTTTGTCAAGCCCCTCCGAGTATTGCACCAGCTCATCCTCTCCGACAGCAAGCATCAACCTTGGCAAAGCAAAGACTTTTGCTTGATCACAAACTTTGGGCTCCTCGAAGCAGCTCACCACACCGATCGGAAAATCTGGAATATCGTGTTGTGCTTCACTGAGCACGTCGTAGACCTTGTCGCAAGCTGAGCAGCCGTTCGCTGTAAAGAGAACCAGAGAGAGCTTGTTGCCTGCGAGTTGGCGGTCGTAAGCTGAAGAGTCGATGTGGCTGAGTCTTGCCGTTACAATCGTTGATAGAAAAAGAACAAGGATCGAGGTTGCCACTTTTTGCGCCATTGTTGGAGTGTTGCTCCAGTGAGTGGTATCGAAGACTGGAAAAGAAGCAAGCCAAAAGGAAGTCGGGCACGCAAGATCAGAAAGCCGCGAGTGGCTAGAAGGCCTTGTTGACGGACTGTACTGTCGCAGAAGACTCTCGTTACTCAGATCCACGAGTTGACTAGTGTTGTGTTTCGCCTAAGGGTTGTGCAAAGGCTATGGCCGACTTTTTGCGCCGTGGCCCTTCACGGCAAGAACACGTTCCTGCTTGATTGGATGGCATATAGCACCATTTCGGCAAGCCAAGATAGCCGCGTCCAAAACATCGTATCCACACGACGCTAAGGCAGCCAGGAAACCAAGTTGCCCAAAAGAGGTAGTATAGTGCTTGGCTACAGAAAGATTACACTTTCTCAGGAACGGGCTATAACACATGGCCGTGAACCTGCATCGAAACCTTACTTACGGAACACGAGACCTAATGCATACTTCCCTGATATATCGGTCCTGGTGTTATGCCATGTCGGGCTTCAATCGGTGAGACTATGCATCCGGCGAATAACAATGTACAATTGGTGCACGCCTTCGAGATCTCGCCATTGCATCGTAGCCTGAGTTTCATGCTTTTGGTAGCTGCTGGGCTACGACCAACTTGATACATAGACGAAGTCGTGGGGTGCTGTGATGATAGTCGACATGGGCATCCTAGACTTCTGGCACATCCGGTCAATCCTCAGGCGGACAACCATTAGACATCAAACTTTGTAAGAAACGCAACCAATAAGACCGCGATTGGTTAGTGAGCTATGGGCAGAGGACATTGCTGAGCGCGAGCAGCTACTCTTGGACTGGAGGTACCCTCGCACTGCCCTGACGATCCACCCTCAAAGTGAAGTACTTATACCACAGCCTGTTCTAATTAATCTTCTCCGACTACAACACAACAGTTCATCTGCACAGCAATCATTGATCAGACACGACGATGAAGTTCACACACCTTCTTTCGGCTGTCTCAGCCGCCTTCGCAACCATTGCAGGAGCTCAGCAAGTGTCGATACATGCTCAAATGACGGACGCCTTGGTCGATGTCGGTGATCTCGACACTTTCTGGAGCGTGTGGTGCGTGAGCAACGCTACGAAATAGAGCGAGCTTGACTCACAAGTGCCATAGGAACCGCATGTATGATCAGAGTGATGCTCGAGGCGGACTCTCCGACGTGACACGCCCAGCTTGGAACTGGAACTGTCAAAGCCAGTACCAAAAGGCGCAGCTGTCCACCCGGGTCATTCTCAGCGGTCAGTGGGGTGCTGTGCCAGGCTACAATGGCTGGCAGATGCGAGATACCCTAATCAAATCTATGTGGCGCACTGTTGAGGTTGCTGGCCAACAACAGTCCTACCCAGTCTATCGAGATTGCGTCGGTTTCACCTGGCAAGAAGGTGTCCCTGGCAGCACTACTGCAGCATGCGGCAACAGGGCCAAGGTTCGATGCCCAACAAATGGCCGCTGCCGTGGCGCAGGCTCTCTGGAGTGCAAATGGTTCCATTGGGGCCACAGAATGCCGTCGATCATTCGAATTAATGTCTACAACAAGAATGGCTCACTTCGTGCCGACAACTATCAAGCCGAATTCTCCTCGAGCAGGCAGGCGGGTTCTGGGGGATGTGGAAGGATTGGCGCCATCTCTGAGGTACTGGCAAGTTTCATTCCTGGCGTTGGCTCTTATGTAGAGAAGGGCATCAAGATTGCATGCCGTCGTTAGACTGAAGTTGAAGAAAAGCAAGGCATGAAAGAAGTGCGGCAGCAGTCAGTAACATTTTCAATGCAAAGGGGCCAAGGAAAGAGAAGGTGTATTCTCGCAGCGATCATTACTCGCTCAAGAATCACATGTACACATTGCAAGGGTGGAATCGATATCATATTCTGAACGTGTTCTCCAGCGCGTCCAGGCAAAGTCTTAAGCTTCGGGACCGATTCGTCCAGCCTTGTTGGTGAATAGACTTCCAGTCCCTCGTATTCGTATGTATGACCCGACGCCGGTTGCTTTACAACATTCAAGGGTATACTAATCTCTAGAGCCTGCTGCCTAACTTTCCGCCGTAACTATCGCTATGCTATGCTAACGGAGTCTTAGGGCTCATTAGCACTCATCGCGCCTGGCTTGAGGACGGCCACGTGCCGGAAGCTATTCTTGACCAAGATACGGGCCATACTTCGTGCAATGGAACGAAGTAATTTCGTTGAGCATTATGCTTATCGACTACCTCGCTGCGGTGGAGTCCCTCTGTGCTACGTAGGTCAGCCAGTAGGTGCCAGGTGTCGGATGCCGCGGCTCGGGTAATACTCCTACATAGCCATTTATTATACCTGGTCCAGCAGGTTTTGTATACAGTTTGTGGGCAAGCTGACATGCAGGCGGCCTTCGTATCCGGGTCTTTTGTCCGCGACGCCGCGTCAGATCTGAGCATTCACTAGACCCTAGGCAAAATCTCTCCCATTGCGCGTAGACGTTGTTACTAACAAAGTCCAGGACGACTGCATTATTTTGGCAGAAGCTTATAGTAAGCTTACGCATCAGGGAACTCCCTTCCTGTGCAAGCTGTCAAGATATAAAGAAAGAGCACTCGTGTACAATTGGGTTAACAGTGTGAAACAAGACCACAACAATATTGCAAGTCAATCTCCGTTCACCAAAGCTTCGAACTAGAGCGACAGTACGATGGCCCGCTTGTCCAGCATCGTTATGATCCTCCTCGGCGCTGCCAGTACTTTGAGCGCTGCAAGTCCAGTCGAAGCAATCGATGCTGTCCCCCGGGGTTGCGATTCTCAGTGCAACTGCAAGACGACCCGCGAGTATTGTTTGTGTACGGTAAGTAGTAGAGTATCTCAAGCCCCGTTGACAGCTAAGGCAAGCGGGCTAATGTGAATCCGTCTCCGATCTTAGTACGGCATGGAGGATTGCTAGGTCTTGCGAAACCAGATTGATCATGGTACTCATGAGGCATGTGTGATGGCGCAAGGAAGGCCGAAGAAAGGTGATGTTCGAAGCTTGGAAGCGATAAAATGAGTATGCAGTGGCCACCTTAAAGTACAGGGGAGGAGCGGACAATCATTTGCTGGAATATATGACAACCCGTCGCGATTATCGAGGTACCTACATACTGGTCGAGCTTCGATTTCAATCTTTGCAGGAATGAAAGTTGCCCTACAACCAGCGCAGCAACTCTCACCTTCTCTAGTGGTGCTATCGCGGAGCAATACATTTCTATGATTACTCCGGTTTTCTTGCACGATTGTTCAACTTGCGTCTCTCTTGTGCTCGTATCCTCCACATTTACGCACAGCTATGCTCGTACGCATGTCGCAACAGGCGATCGACTTGATGCATCTCCATCACCATCGACGCACAAGAGTGGCTAAGCAGCCAAGAAGAGGCCGTGGTTGATTGTCACCCATGAGCAAAGCTGCGGCGAAAACAAGCAGTGCTATGCGGTTCGGAAACGAAAAGAGCATATTCTCTTCAAGAAAGAAGGCGAACAACGGAATCGGCGCGTGTGCCTGTCTCCAAGCGCTCAAAATGTGCTATGAAGAGGCTTAGTCAAACGATTCCCCTTCAGAATCGCTTTTTGTTTTTCTGCCTCTCACTTGACAGAACTCGTGCAGTCATGTTGGGCCTATTGATCGCTCGCACGGCCACAAAGCGACAGCGTCCCCAAACCATCCATGACCTTGTCTCAGAACATCCTCGGAGGAGGATCTCGTTTTTGCTTTCCTGTGGAAGCTCGAATGAGGACCTATTGCGATTACATCGAGCTGATAAGTGAGGGCCAGAAGGATGTGATACAAAACCGGGTCTCAATACAATGCTGCTATGCTTGCTACATCGAAGGTGCACCTAGTCACATTCCGTCGGTCGATCTTCAAGCCTCATTGGCAGCACAACGTAGTGAAGCTGCCCTTCCCTGGAGATGAACTGCCCGCCTTCTCGATGCCTTCCCCGGCGGGTGCGTGGCTATTTCAATCAGTCGCAAACGTGAGTTGCATTTGATGACTCCAGAGAGCAAGGAATGGAAGTACTTCTGTGGAGGGTGTGAAGACCACGATCGGTGGCGTCACCTCTCGCCCGAGCATGTCCGGTCAGGCCAATCGTTCGATTTCTTGATATCTGGCAATAATAAGGCACTGCGACAGATACCTGAGAAGGCCCTCTGCCTCTACAAGATCAGTCTTGACGTTTCACAGGACAGCAGAGATTGAGAGTCTCACGCTCCGTGGTGCGGCACGGATGCCGGTACCAATTCCCGCGGCTATTGGGTAATTTTACTCGATGGGCGTACCAAGGTGCGTCTGCTGTGGCACTTGGCGGCAAGCGCGGCTGCCGGACCATCTCGAACTATCTTGGCCATCGCACACATCGTTTTTGATAGGACAAAAAGGATGGGATGAGGATTGAGGGACTGTATAGAGAGCGCCTCCATTGGGTACATGCAGTCGACGTTGTGTCGGATCTGGCATACCGTGTCCAATTCTTGATGTGTCGTAGCACACAAGTCTCGTAGCACTGTCTGTGGCTGTTGAAAGTGTGGAACTGAGCTCGCCCCACCGTCACTTGCGGGATGAAGATCGCCGCGATTCATGAGAACTGCATCGTCCATATAGTGACAGTGAAGAGTAGCGATTGAACTACAACATCAGCATCTGCAGTCTGTCGATATCTCAATTGACCTTCGAGCATCCTGCAAAGGCCATGGACTCGGGGCACGAATCCAAGGCGATGAGCAGGAAGAGGGGCCTCAGCTCTTCAACGAAGCTGGTCGGGCTCACCGCCTTTGTTGCGACCTTCATCGACGGCTCTTTGTATGGAGTGGTGAGTGACTGCTGCCACGACAGCCCGTCAGCAATACATCCTGACCGTCGTGCGCTCGCAGCTGGTGCCAATTCTTCCCTACTCTCTCGTCGAGAGACTAGATGTCGCACCCGAAGATGGTAGGCAGGATCTTCCGACTTCTCCCACTCCCAAAGAGATCGTGCATGACGCTGACCAAGATGAGACAGTCCAATTCTGGCTGTCCAGTATGTTGGTCGCCTTCGGGCTCGCGAACGCCATCAGTTCACCATTCATTGGTTGGGCATGCGCAAGCATATGCACGATGAGAACCATGTACCTGGTAGCTCAGAGCACAGCTCTGCTGGCCACGCTGCTCATGTGCTTCGGCGGCCGCGTATGGGTTCTCATGGTCGCAAGATGTCTGCAAGGAGTTACAGCTTGTGCAATCTATGTCAGCAGCATAGGCATGATCCATGAGATGGTTCCATCTGGCCTTCGAGGAGCCTGGATCGGCTTTGCTCTCAGTGGACTGAGTGCTAGTCTGGTTGGCTCGCCATTCCTTGGCGGTCTGCTCTACGATCATGGAGGATACAATGTCGTCTTCTATGCCATATCAGGTTTGATCGGCGTTGCAATTGGCCTACGGCTGAGCATAGCTGATGCTCCGCTGAGGAATATTGCACCGTCCCCAGACATATTCGAGGAGTCGCCCCTTCTGCCGGCTACAACTGTCGAAAGCAACGGCACAGGCAGTGGAATAGGGTTGGAGTTGCGCCGGATGCGGCTTGTTCTAGCATCTCGACGACTTCGGGCTGCACTTCTTGGCGGGTTCATCCATACCACGGCCATCACCGGATTCGACGCTGTACTTCCGCTCATGGTGCAGCGTACTTTTTCTTGGGGATCGACACTTGCCGGGACTGCTTTCCTCATACTGGCCCTTCCGAGCTTACTCAGCACGTTTGCCGGAGTCCTATCGACCAAGTTTGGAGCTCGAAACACTGCCGCTTGTGGATTCTTCCTTACCATATGTGGGATATGGCCAATGGCCTTGATACGCCACAACCAAACTGTCGATCACACCCTTTTGTATATCTTGCTTGCCACAACAGGACTAGGCCTGACCTTGGTGCTTGCTCCATTGGCCACGGACGTTTCTGATGTAGCAGACGAGTTGCGTGATTTGCACCCCGATCTCTTCGACCGCGGAGCTTTTGCTCGAACTTATTCCACCTTCAATATTGGCATCAGTCTGGCCACTGCCCTTGGTCCTGCATTGTTGGGTTCTCTGTACCATGTTAGCACATGGGCGGTGACGGTTACCATCTTGACAGCCATCTGCGCTGTCGCTGGCATCGTTGTGTTTGCATTTACTGGCGGGCGCAACCCACAGGACGAAGATACTGACTGAGTAGCGGAGTCGATAAGCACAGCGCGTGCATCATAGTTTTCCATATTTAACCAGATAGCCTCCGTCCACGGCGACAATTTGTCCATTTATATACTCATTTGTCACCGCGAAGAGAATTGCCCCTGCGAAGTCCACATCGTTGCCTGGTCTTCCTGCCGAAATCTCGCTACATGTTCCTGGTGGCAGAACGGACTTTTGACTTTGATCGCTGCTGCCGGCGGTAATCTCACTAGGGAAGAGGCCAGGCGCAATGGAGTTTACTCTGATGGCAAGTCGGCAATTCGCGATTTCCACAGCTAACATCTTGGTCAAGTGAATCGTTGCAGCCTTGGCCGCGTTAGATGCAAATCGGCTGAGCGATTCCTTGATGAGGCCGTTGATAGATGAGATGTTAATGACAGTGCTACTCCAGCCCGGCCGTCGGTCGCTGGCACGCTGAAGCAGCGGCAGGAAAGCTGTCGTGACGAAGTAGATGGCAGCCACATTTGTTCGATACACGTCGTTCCAGTTCTCGAAAGTGGCGTTCTCTACATCGAACAGGTTTTGTCTCACTTCTTCAGCATTGGCACCTTCGGGACATTGTCGATTGCTGTATATCCCTGCATTGTTGATGACGATGTCGACATGAGTCTCTCGTTTCTCCAGCTCTTGGACGAGGCGCCTTTACAGAGTCAGTCGTTCTCATGCCGCTAATGTAACAAAAAGAGCTATCCATACGCAATCTCGTCTTTGCGTGAGATATCAGCGACCAGCGGTATGATCGAGCCTTTGATGCCTTGGCCATGCACTTGGACAACTCGATCCAACTTCGACGCAGTGCGACCTACGATGTACACCTTGGAGCCATTTACAGCGCTGCATGTTCTGTAAGCTACCGTCTTGCATGGTGTAAAGAAGGAATTTGTAGTACTGACAGCGCTTGTGCTGCCATCAGCCCGAGGCCAGAGCCGCCGCCTGTGATCACAGCAACCTGATTCAACTCATCAACGCAATGCAGGATGGCGGCTTTCCACAAGATGCACTTACCCTTCCACCCACACCGAAGATTCTATGTAGGTCAAAGTCGTGATTGTTCGTCGACATGCTGGTCAGAGGGGTCGAGCTTTCGTGCTTGTGATCAGACGTTTGGAGCGACAACCTCCCACCTTGACGAAGCACTTTTGCAATCTCATTCACGATTACTCCAAAGAAGTTTTGCAAATATGCCCTTCTTACCACCAGATAATGCGTATTTCTAGTTATTTTGCTCCACTTCACTGGCAAAAGTGCCTGCGATGCAGATGTTCTGGCCGCGATCCAGCATTGAAGCTATCTGTTGCGTTGGGCGTGGTTTCGGCCACCGTCTGTCAGTCTTTTCCATTCATGGGCAAATCCCCGCCTGTACGAGATTGCACATGCTGGCCCAGTTACTACATTGTCTCGCCTGTTGGCAAGCAAAGAAACGTTGAGCTGCGACAGAGATGCACGGAAAGATAGCTCCGTGCGCATGTGTTGCAGAAAGCATGTGGCTCGGGGCAATCGATCGCTGTATTGCACCATCGTGCCCTCGTTTCCTTGAGCGCGGAGAGGTTCATGAATCCAATGCAGGATCGACCCACTGTGTTCAGGAAACAGTGGGCTCATCTATTATAGCATGCAGATCATGCAGCTCACGCAGATCTATGCAAGTTTCCCGGATTGCAATAATCCTTCCCAGCCCATCGGATCAATACAGCTTGAGCTCCCCTTGCTGCAGCCTGCAGGACGAGAACGCCTGCAGCTTTCGTGCACGAATTGCGGAACTCCGCTCGTGTGCCGAAGATCTGCGAACCTCTGATCAATATCGAGCATATAGTGCAGCGTCAATAGGACTGCGAGGCGAGTATCGGACCTCATGTATACGCATGCATCACATGAAGATGATGCGTGTCGTCGGTCCTTCCGGCTTGCTCGTGTCTGTGGGTCGATGGATTGAACAGTTCTTACTGCATGCGGTGAATGCACTCCGTGGTGGCACTGCAAGAATACGAGACCCACAGACAATGGGCTGACGCCAGCAGCAGCTGACTGGGAAGCCTGTGATGCCATAACGGATATCGCCGTGACACCTGGACTGATCTGGCGACACCCAGTTGTGCGCACCTAGGTCGATACAACATGTAGTATCGTTCTCGAGGCTAGCTTGGCTAAGTGAGATGTCAATTATTCTACTCTCTATGGCTATGCTACGTTCATAACTTGGCTCGGTGGGATGGCGTCGATGGTAAGAATGCAAGCTCGTCTCGTAGGTAGCGCAGATTGCTCTTGATGGCTTGCGTGATATCTGGTATCTTTGCCATCATGGGCTTTGTTGGTGCTGTCGACATGGTAGCAGAGATACGTCCTGTTCCTGGCCTCAGTATGTCTTGCAATGCCCAGAGGCAATGTTCGGTGCCACGCTTTTGAACGTCGCTCGCCAACAGCTCCCACCATCTGTCATCGTCCACTGTTATCATGCGGTGTCCGGCTTCCTGCGTTACAGCACTCCAGAAGTCTCCCATCCAAAGTCCGTCCAGGACTTTGATTACCACGGGCTCTGTCGCGTCCATCATGCTAGCCTGACACACAGCATGTGCCACTGTGCAGACATCTGCAACGAAGAGCCAATTCTCCACTTCTCCACAGCTGTACGTTCCCAGCTGTATTGCTGCCTTGGTGAGCCTCCATAGATAATCATCAGGGTTCGCTATGCCCCGTTGTACATCTCCAATGACAAAGCTGGGCTTCGCCACATGAATTGAGTGGCCTCCGCTGCTGCTAGCGCGTGCGAAACGCCGGACCAGAATCTCAGAGACAACCTTGCTCTGCGAATAGCCCGTTGCATGAGCACAACTCTTAATCATGTCTTGCTCATCTTCATCCTCGAGTTGGAGAGCCTGGCCACCTGAAACGTAGACGAATCGTAGTCCACCAGGACGCCCTGCGATGGCCTCAAGCAGTTGTAGTGTCGAAATTGTGTTCGTTGATCGTAAGCTTCCATAGGCAAGATTCCAGTCAACCTTTGCACCATTGTGAATGATAGCACCCAGGTTCTCTCCTGTGTTGGAGCTGCTGGTGATATGCTTCCAGTGAAGGTCACTTAGACCCAGGTTTGGTCGAGCGAGATCACCTGGCCATATTTCTATACGATCGTAGTAAGTGCCTATCCACCATTTCGACTTCGTCGCTGCGGTTATGACTCGTTCGAGGCCAGCTTGCACGTCCGGTGCACGAACGTGGACAAAGACCTTGTGAACTCCGCTCATACAAAGTAGCTGTCGCAGTATTTCGATGCCCAGGAAGCCTGTTGCTCCGGTCAAGAGTACGTGTGACATGGGTGAATTGGTCACTGGTCTTCTTCCATTGATAGGCTCCATCAGCTCGAATCCTCGTGCCAACGTTGAGACCTCGTCTTGGAAGCAGGTTGAGCTGCTGCTGGCCGCTGCTTTCACGTCCTTAGCCTGGAGTGCAGCTATCCTTCGATCGAGTCCGACAATGGTTAGATCTGGTTGAATTAGTTCGTCCACCAACACTTGCACGCCATACTTCTGCTTGATCGCTTTCGAAATAGTGACTGCCTGCACAGAGTCGATGCCTGCCTTTGCCAAACAAAAGTCTCGGCCGATAAGAGCATGATACTTTTGTTTGTCGCCATTGCTCAATATCTTGCTGACGATAGAGTTCAACTCGAAAGGCGTACTGCAGCTGTCTGGCAGGAGCGGAGAAGAGATGTCTTGGCTGGAGTCCGTGATCGAAAGACCAAGCACCCAGTCATTGATCTTTTTGCGGTCTATCTTTTTGGAGTCAGTCAGGGGAAGTCGATTGACTACGAGCCATTCCGATGGTACCATATATGGTGGTAATTGTTGCAGGAGAAGTTTCTCCAACGAAGTTGACGAGAATCCGCACTGGAAAAGATCTCGAGGACACAAAGGAAGCAGAGGAGCAGCTGAGTCGAGAGCAACTGGGAGTTGTACGACTGCCACAAGTTTCTTAGCATGCACGCCCGATTGCGGGAATACAATCAAGCATTTCTCTACGGGAGAATGCTGTGAAAGGCGGTGCTCAATCTCTGTGAGCTCGATGCTCTGCCCTCGGACTTTGACTCTAATGGACCAGATCAGCTTACCAACTGCTACTATTCATTTCTTGATGATCACTTACCGTGTGTCTCGGCGACCAATGAACTCAATGTCACCATCTGGGGTATATCGAACAAGATCGCCAGTTCGATAGAATCGCCTCTGTGGCCCTAGTAGCTCTCCATGAGACTCCCAGTCGCCATGATGGAAGAATGCTGCAGTTGTCTTTTCTGGATCTTTGAGATACCCTCGTGCTAGCGCTGGGCCCTCAACCACGAGCTCACCTATGGCCCCAATAGGTGCAAGTCGGCTTGAACTCTCAGAAGCGGCGATCCAACATCGTGCACTAGCCAGCGGACGGCCAATAATCTGTGGCTCGTCTTGCACATTGCAGTACACCTTTGCCAGACAGCCTCCAGCCTCTGCGGGCCCATAGCAGTTGATCACCCGGTCCACTCTTCCAACGAAATGTGCGACATGTACACGCTCGACTGCTTCTCCAGCCAAGACCAGCGTCTTTAGTGATGGCACTTCTTTGAGATCGGGAATGCTCGCCAGCGCAAAAGAGGGCGTCAGATCAACCCAGTTGACTTGAAAGTCTTGGATGACTTTGGTGAGTTCATTCTTGCGGTCTTGCTCAGACGGGATGCAGATGCATCCGCCGTGATGAAGTGTAGCAAATATATCTACAGTGCTGACATCAAACGTATATGCGGCAAAGTTCAGCACCCTGGATTTGTTGTTGAGATGGAGCGCTTCTCCGTATGCCTCGTTCAGAGTGCAGACAGCAGTGTGCTCCACAACAATGCATTTGGGATGCCCAGTGGTTCCGGATGTGAGAAGAATGAATGCACTGGTGCTGGGATGTATCGTCGGCAGTGGGTTCGAGGCAAGATTTCCTTCGGGTAGGCTATCCAGAAAGATATTACTAATTTGCAGAATCTGCAGTCCAAGGAATCGGAATGATGGCGCTGTGAGTTTCGAGGCGAGTATGATACGGGACCCTGTGCGATCGATGATCGAGCGCAGTCGTTCTTGGGGATGTGTGAAGTCGAGCGGAACGAAAGCACCACCGGCCTTTAGGATAGCAAGCGTGGCAACTACTGCGAACTTTGACTTTTCAAATCCGTATGGGACAACGACTTCTCGTGTGACTCCAAGTTGAACAAGTAATTGAGCAAGTTTCGTGGACAAATGATCGAGCATGGCATATGTCATATTTCCATCCCAGGCATAGACTGCAGGCTCCTTTGGTCTGGTCTGCACATGCCTAGCGAAGACAGCTGGAATAGTTGTCGCCATCTCCTTGGGAGCTTCCCTGTTCCAGTAGTGAATCTGACTTCCATCGTATGCTGTTAACGGCTCAAGGCTCGCGACTGGACGCGCAATATCTTGGGAAGAGATAGTCTCGAGAATGTGTTGATAGGACTGCATCAGATTTTGGAGTATTTTCGCCGAACGCTGCGACCCTTGGAGCTCGACCGTCAAAGCCGATAGACCGGAGCTTGCGGTGACGATCAGACAAAGCTCAATCTGTACAAAAGTCAGGTTTTGAAGGCAAGGTTCCATTGCGAACATTGGTCCTCTTGTTGCTCACTTGTTCTCTACCGTGCACATCAAGCCACATTTCCGAGCCCACTGAGGTTCTGCTGACGACTTCTCGGCTCTGGAACACAATCATGGTGTTGAAG